>JAWQRP010001766.1:0-17774 GCA_033557875.1 Quadriops clusia | reverse complement strand
CCATCAAGCCGATGCTGATCGAGTTTATATTCTACGATAAAGACGATAGAGGTTAGAAACAGGACAAAAACACAATGAATGCGGTGAACATCATGCTGAACGAAGTTCGTAGTAAAATGAACCAGTGTTTGGGAATCGTACAAAAGGATTATCTGTTTTACTGATTCAAATATGTATTGCAAATTACATTATTATAAATAATATTAAATTAATAAACGATATATAAGATTATTCTGTGTATAAAGTAAGATTATGTGATGTACAAGAGTATATCGTAGAATGTATTTATATATGTGCACTCGGCAAGATGTTTATGCGTCCATGATTTTGAGTTTAGTTTTATAATAAAGTCAGGTTTTTGAAAATTGAATAATATTGGCACTCGGAGCCATCACTAACAGAAAACCAAAACAATTATTAATCCTATTTGTTTAACGTTTAATATTTTTAAAATCGTTTGAATCTATTATATATATATATATATATATATATATTGGTTGTTTTCCATTCTTCAAAAATATACATAGTACTGCTTGACCAAATCTTTCTGGGAGACGTCGATGCAGCCTGCGCAGAGAGGAAGGACAGAGTTAACCGTCCGCCAGCGCTCGCAACTCTTTCTAGGCAATGATTCCCTATATGAGCGCATAGAACCAATTTGCGCTACAATCTATCCGTGTAGGTGATCGGTCGAGAAATGACTCCCTCCACCCACAATTAAAGCTAGGCGCAACAAAGCACACAATTATGTTTGCCAGAAAAACTTGGTCAAGCAGTATTGTGAACATTTTGGTTTTCCTTGTGGTAAATCGTTGTATTCTGACTGTCAGTTATATAGCACAAATTTTAAATTAAGGGACTAAAAATTTGCCCATAAAGAGGATTTGAAACAGGATTAAAATACCGTTCTCACGTTGTACTCGATGGTTAAAATAATCAACAGGCTGCCATTAATTGGCTCTACGAGCAAGATTATTACGTACTGCTTACATAACAAATACTTGCAAGAAGGGATAAAAAAAACATGAAGTGAAAATACAAGTATCAAATCTGTGTGTGAAGTTCCAGGTCAGGATGGAATACTTTGGAAATAAAATGGAGGCACTGTTCCTGACAATTTTATTTATTTATTCGGAAAGCGACCGGTTTCGTCTTATTAGGACATCCTCAGGCTTTTGTGGTCAAATTATTAAAGTGTGCAAATAGCACAGTAGTCGTCATTTTTAGTTGATACAATAAATCAGTTTAAACAAAACAAGATGAAATTTGTGTGGCTCTTTAGATGATGAAATTACAGAGACGGCAACAAGAAACAAACGCAAATATCACAGCTTTAACAAATGAAATAAAATATCACAGAATAAATTCACTAATTTTTCCATTCTCTGAAGAGCCATGCGGTGAAACTAAATGAACATGTGCAAAATACAAGAATACGCTACGTAATGCGCACACGCCGGCGCGACAGTCAGAGATGAGATAAAAAATGTAATTGTATAAAATGTGAATACTAAATTAAAATTTAAATTGAAATTAATGAAGAAATCTATATAGAGGTTTATAATTGATATCGCATTGGTCATTAAGGCAAATTCTATTGTCATTTCTTTTTAATTTGTGAATTTCTAAACTTTCGAGGAGTTTCATTTTGTGACCTTTGTTACATTCATGTAAGAGACGAATGTTGTCTTTGTCGAGATGGTGTCCGGTCGCTTTCCGAATAAATAAATAAAATTGTCAGGAACAGTGCCTCCATTTTATTTCCAAAATATTCCATCCTGACCTGGAACTTCACACACATAAAAAAGTCATTTTGTTTAAATAGAGCAACCCCGGAACACCGAGATATTTAAATACACCGCTGCCATACTAACAAATTGATACCAATATCATTTATCTTCTTGATTTATAAGTTTGGTTATTAATTTTTTTTCTATTTTTTGCCATGTTTAAAGACATATGATATTGGTATCAATTTGTTCGCAAGGGAACGGTGTTTTTAATTATCTCCGTGTCCCGGGGTTGTTCCATTTAACAAATCGACTTTTGTTGAAATGAAAAATAAAAATAAGTATTAAACCCAGCAAGCTGATATTTTTAATATATTATATTTGTATATAAATTATAAGATACTTGCTAATATTTTGTAGACTACTATATGTTTCAGCCCACTCTAGGGCCATCATCAGGTATGTAATGAATTAAAATTCTTGAGATCCAAATGTCTCTTCAGATCTTCCATATTTTATTGGGCTGAAACATGTAGTAGTCTACAAAATATCTTATAATTTATATAGAAATATAATATATTAAAAATAAAAATGTTTTAATTTTAAAATTTTCTATTTTTTTGCAATGATATCAATTTATATCAATAACTAAAACTCATAAACATAGTTTATACTAATTTTAAAGTCCCTATATTTTAAACTAAAATTAAAAAAAGCTCTTTAATTTATCTCTCAAAACAAAGAAACTGTAGGTGTGCCCTATATTTCAGGACCACCCGGTATATAAAACTCTAGAAAATTTAAGAACTGAACACTAACTATTCATTATTATTTTTATACAATATTTATGTAAAGAATAGCTCGGGCGCTAAATAAAGCTTAGTCAACCCTTATAAATTTGATTAAGGTCGTTGATAAATTATACCTAACCAGCAGTAAATATAAAGAATGATGGATAACGCTGATAAGCTAAAGGGAACCCGTATTAAAACGAAAAGCGTTATATATCAATAAAACATTAATTATAAAATAATTCTCTCTACCTCCTGAGGCATGGACATTGGAGACAAACTTTTGTTAGTGGAAATCCTTCTGCTCAAGGGATCATCACCCAATTTGTCTTTGAAGCAGCAACAGAACAGCCTTCTCATTATATGTTTACAAGTTCTGAAAAAACTTTTATTTTACTTCAATGTTCGGCTTAATTTTTCCAAGCACTTACCTCTTTTGCTTTTGTTTTGGTGCTTGACTAAGAATGCTTTCCCGTCTATCGGCCCAACTCTCCTTCTTTTTGCTTCTCGAGCCAATTTTTCCTTTATCGTCATCACTAATTTTATTTGTCCTACAACATTTTAATTTATCCCAACAGCTTTTCTGCTTTTCTAACTGTTGAATATTGATGCGCATCTTGTCGTCGTCTTTCCGCTTGCAGCAACTAAGCCACTTTCTACTCGTTTCCTGTGGCTTTTTCGGTTTTTCATTTGTAATCCTTTGTGTCGATTCCGTCCTCCTCTTCTTGCAACAAGCGAAGCAGCCAGTACTTTGGTCTTCTTCATTTTTCCTCTTTCTACAGCAACTGAAGCAACCAGTGCTTGCTTTGGTCCCATCGTCTTCTCTGTTCCTCCTGCAACAACTGAAACATCCAGCATTCTCTGCAGCTTTATCTTTAGAACTGTCGTTTTCGTCAGATTTTTTGGATACTTTACTTCGGCAAGTTGCTACGAGGCGACTACAAATATTTGGCTTCTTCGGCGGAGAAGTTTGATCCCCATCACTTGGATGCAATCTAAAAATTAAAATAAGTTAATACCTGATTGACGTAAAATTGAATAAATTGCTTTTTAATGCATCGCTTCGTGCCTACTACAAATGTGTTTAAACTACCATACTAGTCTGAAGTTATTTTATTCTATCTTGCAAAAATATGTTGTTTCTAGGTAATGCTTAGAAAGCGATTTTATGTTATTTTCTTGTGCCGCATAGTCTTTAGCCCTTTTACTCGCCATAATACGCACGTGTAAACTATGTAGAACAGCAGATTTGCATTTTACTAGAAATAGAAAATAAAATATTATATATCCCTTACAAAAGGTCTGAAAAAGTAACTAATTTACTGCAGACATGCTAACGCCTTGTTATGGAGCTTGCATTTCTTCCTGCGTCACCCTGCTTAAATCAAAAGTAGTCTGGGGTGTTGCTGCTTACACCAATAACTTTTTATTGAATTTTCTATTACTCTGAAGGAGTAACGCATTATTGGTAGCCAAGTTGTTTTAATTGGGACGTAGAATTTTACTTGTATTTAATTATGTTTAACGGCGGTTCAATAATGCTAATGTAAGATGCCCTGGGTGGTGATAAACTTAATCGATATTTAACGTAAAAGTAAAAGTTGCACGAGATTGAAATCTTTCTCTGCAATTTCCCGCAAAGGGTGTGTAAATATCGCAAAAATAAGGGTGTAAACAGATTGTTCTATATATTTTTCAGCCTTTTTAAATTTCATAATAAATAGTATTAGCCTGATATAAAAATCATTTTGCAATTTTCAAGTATCTACGTACGTAATTTTTTTTAGTTTGTGGAAGTTTATTAATCCTGATGAGACAAATATGTACAAAATTAACAATCAATCATGGTCATTACCATGAAACAAAATTAATTGTAACATCATTTGATTTTTAATTGCATTGGTTAAATTACTTTAAAAAATGTTAAACTTACAACTGATAATTTACAGTGAGACATTATCATTGATTGTGAAATTTTGGAAAACTCTGCTTTTGAGATAAATCTAAATTCTTGGCAAGCGCGATTATAATTTTATCTGAAAGTTACTTCTAGTATTTCATTTACCCATTTTCCACGACACCGTATCCATTTGAGTCTTCCTCGTGAACGGGCATCACATAAATAAACGTCATTTTGGCTAACTTTTCATTCCCTCTAAAATAGAACTTCACAGAGCATCTGCTTGAAGTTTAAAACGACAGATAAAACTTTGATTGATTTTAATTTCAACAAAGGGTTGCACTTTGTCCTTATTGCGCGACAACATCTTTAAAGTGTGGATTAATTAACTTCAAAATTAGTTTTTCTTGGTCCTTAAAATGGCATTAACAAGTATGTATGTATTTAACGTAAACATTTTATTTGGAGATTATGGTTTTTGAACACTAATTTCAGTATTTATCAACAGGATTGTTAAGTTTCTTGATTTCACTTTCACTCTCTCATAAATCATTATTTTCAAAAATTAAGAAAATACATGTTGGTTTATTTAGCGCATAACAAAACGAGTCCTTAACAGTTGGAGGGAAGCAATGTGATTGTTATAAGGAATCATTGTTTAGACCTTCAGAGCCCTCTACCACGCGCCTTAATGCGGCTAAACTCATTCTTCACTGGAATTATGCCAATTTTAAACCATGGGCGTAGCACAATTTATAAAGCAGTTATTTGAGGCACTACTAAGTTGGTTTTTCACTTTGGTTAATATTTGGCGCACATCTTGACGAAAAACCTTACTAAATGAAGCTCTTCAAGCGCATCTTTCATGAATATTAATTTTAAATGTCTTCTTAAATAGGAAAAAGGACTTCACTGTCGTGTGTGGCACGCCATTTTCCACTCGCTGGCCAGTCCAGTGTTTGAATCACGCAACGTCACCCATTTGCCCTCCTCTAGTCTGCCCCCTACCTTTCTCCTTACATTTTACCCATTGCTGAGAGTTACATTAGCCGGGCAGCCTACCCCAAATTCTACTGCCCCTCTATGATTAAGTGTGTCAGGGTTAAATTAGTTGAAGTAATTTGCAAGCAACGATTTTTACTAAGGCGTTTGTTGGAAATTTTCAATGCTTGGGGTAAACATTATTGACCAAGATTATAAAGTTAAATTGGGGCCGCACCCGAGAGTAAAAGTATAAAGTGGGCTCGACCTTTGCCGACATAATTAATCAGCTGGTTATTATGCTTGAGCTAGCTTTAACCTGGTATTTATTGCGTTTGCGGAAATTTCAGATTTCAGGCAACGTGGTTGTGCCACATTAATATCGTACTTAAGTATCAACTTGAAAAGGGTAAGTTATTACGAAAACCGGTTTTAGGGATTTTTCTTTGCAGTTTTTAGGTAAAATTTTAATTTTTAAAGAACTACACCAAACGTTAAAATTGAAACGTAATTGGAAATTTTTTGGATAAAATAAAAAAAGATTATCCCTTGACAAATATGTAACGTCGATTTTTATTCTATTGCACATTCTAGACTTTGAGAAGTTTGATTCATCGCTGTTTAAAATATATGTAAGTTAATTGAAGATAATTGAAAATACCATAGCATTCAGTGGTCATTTGTAAAGATTAAATTTGTATTTTTTATGGATCCTATGAATACTATATAGGATAAATTAGAATCGTTACAATACCTGGTATGTAATTTTCAGAGCTAACTTTAAAATATGTGCTTGCTCATTAAATATCAAAATTGTTCTTTGTCTTTGTTTTAGCAAACCGTTTTCCATGCCTTTAAATATTCGGTTGAATGTGAAGTGGACTTAATTGAGCATAGTTCTCTTGTTCTCAAAGGGAATTTTCTACTTACTAAATAGGATACCAATATATTACACTTTTCTACATACGAAAAAGTCATTTTTAGTAGACTCATAAACTGTCATAAAAACTTTTCAATGAATAAATCGTAAAGGAAGGATATTGATTTTTAAACTTTTTGATAAATAATTACCAATTAATGAGGGCATAATATGAAAATTATATTTGACTTTATAAGAAAAAGTAGTATAATATTCAGATTTTATTTAAAATGTGTCATTTTGCTTCAAAACTACAAAAATGTAGTTTTTAAATTCGTTTATCGTAATTACCGCTAAAGTTACTAATAGCACATTATAGTAATAGTTTGATAATTTGAACATTTGTAAAGCGTGAAGAGTTGATAATGGAGGACATCATTGAGATAAGGTTATACGCATTATTTAACACATAAAAGAATGGTACAAATTTCATTCTACTAAAATGATCTGAGATTTAGTTTCATGAGTAAATCAACCAGAAGCAAATAAATTGGAAGATGTATATTGTAAACGAACAAATGTTGAATTTCAGTATGAGAAATAAATTTTATCCTGAAGTTTACATACGGTACTGTGATTACCAAATCTTATAATGCACTTTAGTAATAATCAAAAGAATTGATAAACGCATTATTACCACTCATTTTTCGCACCAGTTTCCGTACCATAAAATTGTGTAATACACTACTAAGTGGCATGATTACTATCAACAATGGTTTTTGACAGCTTCCTCCACGAGTAGCGCGAAATTTTGATAAATTATTATCCCGCCTATTGATTTAGTTATTAGTGAAACATTGCGCCAACTATTCTACCTCGTCAAAGAAAAGCGCTTTGACCGACTACAATAAAGCGAATCAAAACGTCATGTAGTAACAACTGAAATTATTAACTTTCTTAATTAACCGAAGTTAACGGACTTGATAATAATAGGGGCTATAAATCCTTTCATAATAGAGCATGGGGGGAGTCAGGAAATATCGTATAAAGAAACTTTTGGTAGATATTTCGCCAAACCTATGTAATTATTAGTCATCCAACTTTGCCGTTATGTCGTCCTTGAAAATCTAATTCCTAAATGCAAAATTAGGGTGCAGTCTATCCTATCATCAATTTTATTAATGCATTCTGTAATGAAATGGAAATATGCAGTTAGATAATTCATTCTCTTATCGAATATCTATTTTGCAAAAGTATTAACTTTCCCATTAAATATAAATTAAGTCAAACCATACAAAATATATGTACATATTTGTATTTAAAGTATATCTACACAATTGGCGGAGGCGCACTGAAGTATCTTTTAGACGCTCAAACAATGGAATAAGATTAATAACTTTACTTCTTATGAATTCAAACATGGTGCACCAGTTGTTGCAACAGAGTAGCCGCCTAGTTTAAAATTAGTTTTACCCTGTAAGTTCTTTGCTCTTCGGCTTACAATCGATAGAATATTTGCATTTTACCTTCCACCAGCCATAACACACCAGCAAAATATATCGCGTGCTAATTAAATACTAGGACAACTCTTAGACTAAAACAATCCGTACCTCACGTCGTCAGAATTTTTGCCTTAAAATATAGTCTACAGATGACAGCACCGACAATCAATTTGCATTCCTTATCGTGCATTGATATCTCCATCTAAGGAACGCAACAGATTGATATCGACACGGAATTCTTTCCCCTTAAACAGTCCTCACAAAAATCATTGACTATTTAACGAATCTCATTAGCTTAGCGTTAAAGTAGGCTATAAAACCAACTCATAATTCCTGCACACTTATCTACATTTGCATATAGATCCAGTTTATGGATATTAAAATTTTATTTTTTATGCTCTTTGGCCACCCCTGCTAGATCGCGTGATCTTCCGCAGTATCACAACAATCACTGACTGACCAGTCACGTCATATACACCAGCTTAAGTTTTTCTATCGTCCGGAGTTTCACTTCTTATTCCGAATTCTGAATCATCATATATAATTAAATCCCGCAGCTTAGTAATTTATCGATACGGTGTGTTACGGAAATGCTTCAATTTACGTTCGACTAAATTTTATGGGAATTTGAGAACTTGCTGAGAGGCACTTTAAGGCCTTTATTAGTTCTATTATTGAGTACGCAGATGAAATGGTCATACATAAAGCAATGAAGGATAAATACTTATGTAAAACCACAGAAAGTAGAATTTAGTTTTACACTGTAATGTAGTATAAGTGCTATTTTCTGCACAGAACTTCAAGTCTGTGTATAGCACTTGCAGTGGTCATCCCTTGCATGCAAATAAGGCGTATGACTTTAAAGAATCAATATTTTACCCTTCATAAATGTTTACAATCGTGTCTTGCTTCTTACAACGATAGGAACAAAGTGTCCTATTTAAAAAATGAGTGTTTGTACAAACCCTTTTAATCTATGCAAATTTGATTTATGACGAGTTATCTAAAGATCTGGGTTACTTCAATTACAACTGATTATATTAATCTGAAACATGAAAATCCCTTGCCGAGAAAACATTTATATCAAAGTTTACTTCTATTTTTAAGTATTTTTAGAATTTCGTCGATTAATCGTAGGTAAATTTAAATCCATAGTGTAGATTAAAAGTATCTAATTAGGATGTAACATTGATATAGAAATAGTTCTTTCATAATCGATTTGAAACCACCGAAGCTATGAAATAAAATTTACTCAGATGACATTTTGCTGCGTTTGCGATTAATAAATTCAATATGTGTATATTAATAATAAATATAAGTAAGTACAATTGATATTTTATTAAATATTTTTTTGTGCTTGCTAATAATATCTATTCTATATATTGTTGAGAAACTACTAAAACAGTTATATCTACTCGTATATATCTGAAATTAGTACTATGGCAGCATCTTACAATTTTAATTCAGGCATAATGATTTTTTCCTTCTATAAGTGATGATTAAATTTTATAGGTTTTTCAGAGTCAAAGAAAATATTTATGTTTAATAGCGAGCTTTGGCACTGTTCAGCTATAGTGTGCGATGGATTAGTACATATCTCTATTTGCACCATTGTAAAGGAAGTTATTTCATGGCGCATCTATAAACGTGTAGAGCTTTAAGAGTCTTACGTGCACTACAATATCAGCACCAACAATTCAGATTGCCCATTTGGGTAAATTATTATGTATTTAATATGGTTATAAAGTAGAGAAATTACGTGTCATCTACACGTAAAGCATTAAATTAACGTCGAATTGGGACAAGTAGTATTGAGAAGAAGATTTGTGAAAATGTAACGATACATAGTAGAGGGTAAATAAATTCCTAAGAACGTTTCCTGACAAACAAATTTTATTATTCAGAAGGCGACTAGTACATCGTGCTCGACATCAGCAGGCATTTGTAGTCATTGAGGGAAAAGCAATTTTTGTATTGATGCTACCCCACGGCGTTTTGTTAAAAAAAATATAATGTAATAACAGATTATATAAAAGTCAATGTAATTTTTTTTTATGGTGATAGAATTATTTTCCAAGAGTACTCGTTTTATAGTTAGAAACTGATAAGTTTAAAATATCCCATCGAAAAGTATTTTTACACCAAGTACACAAGAAGAGGTATTTAACAAGTATCCTTTTAAAATGTTCAATTTGTTTTTTGCAGCTCAGTGCCTTCGTGCTATTATGTTCGACCCACTATAATCTTACTGAGATACATAACATTAACGTGTCCGTAATATCATTTTTTTCAAGTCATATAATATTGAGATTATATATCCTTGTTAAGAGAATACCTGCAGAATTACAAATCTTGCATAGCACAGAATTTAATAATTAATTGATTAAAAAATCTAGTCTTGTACTACAAATCTGTTTGCTATCTCACCGACCGGTCGCGACCCTGCGTTTGAGAGTATAAATTATTGATACCATAAATACATTATTTTCTTGTTGTAAGTAAGAGTCTTCTATAATTTTCTATTTTATGCTTTGGCATAGATCTAGCATGCTTTCTTCTGATGTTAACGTTGTGGACTTCTGTTCAAAATTTGATTTATTGTATAAGTAGGGTAGAGATGCCCATAACGGAAATATGATCTCTCCTTCCAAATACATGAATGAATCTCAACTATTCATTCTGGTTTTTGTTGAATTCGTTTCACATCATTCAAAGGATGATATAAAATATCAGAAAAGTTAAACTTTGAAAACTCAATTCAAAACAATCATCAATTTAGTGTAAATATCGTGGAGACAACTCAGCTTTGACAAAACCTGCATAATGAAAACTGGAAATAATTATGCTGTGATTAATAGCAAAGAATGATTATTGTCCAATCACTGCTTTTCTGTATCAACTGATTTCTTTCTCTACTGATTTAAAGTGATGTTGAAGAATAGAGAAACTTTGAAATATAATTTGCTTTATAATATCGGGTTTGAATGCAAACTTTCTTGCTCATAAGTTGAAAGTTAAGTAAATAATATAATTGAAATAAGTCGAATAAATTTTGCCATCATGTATTATTAAAATATAGCACAAGATTAAATTCTGCTAATGAATGTACATATGTGTAGATGCTTGAACAATGCAGCATGATTAAAAATTGTTATAAAAATTCAAACTTTTCTTCTTTCACTTGCAAGGGTAATTACTAGGTTGCAACAACTTCTACATCAATTAAAAAATCTACACTGATCCGCAATTTCTAAGAGTCGAACATTACATACATTTACTGTAAACAAAATTTAAACTGTGTTTTCTTTAATGGTGAAACGTGTGTATTATCCACGTTCTGTTTTCCGACTACAGATATCGTGTATAATCGTTTTCTCCCATCTAGTAAGTGTACCAAGTACCTAACAATAGTGACTACGTGACTACAAAACCTTATACAAGGTCCATCGTCAAATCCTAAGGATTTGGCAGCTACGAGTATTGATTGCAGTATTTATTTATTGTCATGCATTAACATTGGTGTAGTATTGTGGCCGTTAGTGTACTTTGTTCGGTGTTACCGAATACTTGTGCAATAGTTTACGTGTTTATGAGTAACAGTTCTAACCTGACATCCTGCGAACGTGTGACAGAGAGAGCTGAAAGCGTTTCAGCTCTCTTAAGTTTAAATGATCGCAGAAAACTTTTGCCCACTCTATGAAAAAATCTGCAACAACACGTTAACTCGTTGTTAATCATTCGAAGACTAATGTTTCTACATTATCATATCTCATAATCAACACACTTTTTTGGTATAAAGGAACAATAATTTGTTGTTATGCACAACTATTATGTGTAGCCTAATCAGACTTTAAACAATCGTTTAAATTAGTAGTAAATTTGTAGTCCCGAAATACCTTTGAGAAAATTTAGTTCCCAATTAGAACGTACAGCAATAATTTTAACAAATGCAAATTTTATTGTATAGGTGCCATAAAATGCAGATGATTGATTATAGTACAGCAATTAACACACGAGTTGTATACTGCTGGAAATAGCCTCGAAAGTTTACCTAAATTATGTTCTTGATAATGTGATAAAGTTCCCCATTAAGCAATGGTAAATCTCGCCTGATATTGTGAAAGGAGGAAGTGGGATTTAACCCTGAAATAGGTCTGAGGTCACTCAATCATGCATGTTTCTTTTTCACATAATGAGGGCAGATTTTATGGTGTTCACAAGGGAGTGCTGCAGAAGGAAATGTGTAAAAACCATTTCTAGAGTCGAATGGGGTTACTCGAACAAATACGAAGCCGTTTTCGGGCGATAAAACAGTGCGTGCTTTAGCTTATTAAAATAAAATGCGGGAATATTTTATAGGTATGCGTAATTATAGCTTTCCCGCATACAATTTGTTTTAAATTTAATCATTTTCTAGTTATCTTACAGTTTTAGTATTATTACCGGATATTTGTAATTTTTCTCGAAGGTATTTTTTATCTTTAACTTTGTTTTTATCCGCATATATTACAGGGCTTACCCAGGTCCAGAACTGACAGAATTCACACCGTTTGTAGCAATGGAGGGAATCCTAAGTGTATTGCCGCTCTGCACATCACCATCATGTCCTCTTTCTTGAACGTTTATCCTCAACGGTTGCACATCCTCAGGTTCAGTTTTTGTGGCACCGACACCCAAACCAACACTATGATCTTTACCTGACTTTCGTGAGTCTGTTAGATTATTATTTACACTGGTTGGCAAAGGAGTAGCTGCCTTGGAAATGTGCGACATCGAAGGGGATGTTCCACCCCCTTTAAGTCCCGGTTTCGCGGGGGAAATGGCTTTATTGCTGCTCTTTTTCGTTTCAACGGATAATTTGGATTCGTTGTCGTCATGAATCGTTGGTAGCCCTCCTTGTGATTCTTCATCTCCTTCCTGGATGGTGTCATCCAAACCTTCATTGCTTGCAGTTTTGGACTCTTCTTCCTCTTTCTTAAATATCATACTTAGTTTTGAACTGCTAGCCGACGGTTTTCGCTTACTTTGCGCACTTGGACCTCTCACCAACGACCTGATTGACGAGGCAGATGTCAGTCTAGCTCCCGGTTGTTTCTTTTCTCCTGTGCCCAAGAACGAAGCGAAAACTTTCACTTTCGTGCTGAAAAATTGTTTTCGCGCCTTAACGTAATCGCTGGCTACTCTTTGGGTTTGAACTTTGGAAGAATCTTTGCTTTGCGCGGAAGCTCTCGATTTCTTTTCTTCCTCGACCACTGCTTCGGTTACTTTAGGTTCATCTGAGGGTGGAACTGGTGTGGATGCAGTACTCGGAATTGCACTGCCCGTTGCCATCACCGTCTTAGAATCGAGGACAGTGTCGTTCATTCTGTTCATTGCGCTCGATACGCTTGTGGCAGTTAATTCAGCACCATAAGTGATGTCTTTTTGATCTCCGCCTTTATCGGGGTCATCTGAAGACGTTTGTGATTCAATTTTTTCAAATTCTAATTTTAAAGGATTTGCGACGGTTGAAGTGGTGGAAGACACCACTGAATTAGAGTCTGGAAGAAGGTCTGCTAAACGTATCGTTTTTTTCTTCTTATCTTTTTTGTCTTTTGCGGAGGACTCTTTGGAATCGCTCCTTTGTAATTCGCTACTGGCCGCACTCGCAACACTAGCTAAACTAGTGGCGGTGCTTGGTTTACTCGTACCAATTACACTAGATAAACTAACATTACTTAATTTAACGGGATCTTTTTTGGCAGCAGGTACAAGAGGCGTACTAAGAGGTGTTTTGCCCACTCCAGATTTCAAGGCTGAGAACATGGTTACCTTAGTTTTCACACCTCTAAATCTATTCTTTTTGGCGTGAACTTTTTCCGGGGAAGAAGTGCTTGTTGTTTCTTCAATCGATTCCTCGCTGATTTTTTCACCAATGTCTTTAAGGGGTACTTTCTCTGTGTCCGTCTTTTCCTCCGTAGATTCAGTCTCCGTGGGTTTCCCAGCAGCTTGGGACGCTGCTTTTAAGATATCTTTTATTCCCAATTTTGGCTTGAGTCCAGGTTTAGAGCCAGGTCTAGTGCCAGGTCTTGTACCTGGCCTCGTCCCCGGTCGCGTGCCAGGTCTTGAAACAGGTTTTGCTCCAGGCTTTGCTGGCGTCTTCGTGGATCCTGCCCGCGAAGGCGTTTTGGAAGGAGGTTTAGAAGCACTTCTGGAACCAGCTGGTGACGCTTTATTACTAGGCGGAGTGCTTCGGCTCCTAGGAATTTTGGAAGACTTGCGTGAATCTGGGGAACTCCCAGATACTGGGGAAAGGCGGGAATCTCTAGAATATGGGCGCCCATACCGAGAGGGACTGATCGGTTGTTTAGCTAAATTCGTTAAGCTCTTACTGTGAGGACTTGCCACTACAGTTTTTCTTCGAATTTTTGAGGGAGGTCCGTGCGTCACTCTTTCTCCAAATATCAGAGGACTCGTCCTTATGTCGTCTGGAGGAGGTCCTGTGATGCGTTCTGTAGGAACGTCGAATCTGCTGCCCTTCGGATTGAAACCACGGCCTCTGAAAGGAGAGACCCTTCCGGAAGGAGATGGACTTCTTGTGTCTGGTCGACTTGGAGCGGGTTCTGCGATGATTGCAAACGACTGGTTTCTGTTGCGTTTGACCTTGGGCGCCAACCTAAGGAAAAAATATAATTAATAAATGTTGCATTGGTTTTACAGACAGGTTATGTAGATAGTCATTTAATCGTTTTAAAATTTTTTGTGATTACTATTAACATTTTTTAAAATGTTCTCCATTTTTTTAAATTAAACGTTCTTATTCTGGTTATTCTAACGTAAATGTCTGGAAATATGACGAACAATGTTGGCGTCTTTAGTTCTCTTGATATGGTTACTTAATAGATCCTATAGGGCTATGCTCCCAACACAACCACTATGCCAATAATTGAATGTCGCGTCGTCGCGTCGATCTTACTTTATGCCAACGACTTTACTCTAGCTTTAATGAATAGTAATAGTTTATTTTTATCAGTAATTGGTTTGATTCTTTACTCTCCTGGTCTTATCAACTGAATACGCAATGTTATGAAAGTGACTTTACCATTCTTTATTTGTTGGCGGGACCGGCGACTCTCATAAATGTGTTTTCTTATAATCACAGATAATGATCATCTTACTTGAATAATGGAATCGAACTTACGCATGTTCTCTGCATTCCCTCTATCAGTTCATCGTCGCTTATCTTAATTTCGTGGTTTCTAAAATTGATGGTTCGTCTTCTTTCCCAGATAAAATTCTGACATCCGCTATAACTTTGTTGGCCACTAGTTTGTCCCGTTTCTTAGCAACCGATTATCTATTTTTTCAGATACACAGGATTTTCATGCCAACCTTGTGTTGTCTAAAAATGCCCTATACAATAGAAAAGTTGCACGGTATTTTACTAGGAGCGGAATTAAAAGTACAAAAAAAATTAAATACCTGTTTTTATTTTCTCGCAGAGAAAGTATAGTGATAATGCAAAAAAAATATTTGAGATTTGTCTGTGTGTGTGTTTGTGGATATGTGCGTGTGTAATAAACACGATAACTCAAAAACGACTAGATTAATGAAATTTGGTATGTAGTTATTTTAGGCAAAAAATAAATTCGTATCAACTTTTGGGTTTATTCAGATAACCGGAAGTGAAACTCTTTCCAGTAAAGTACTCTTTTGCTTCAAGGTATTTGTTTCAAATTTTGTAGTAACTTTATAAATAACGAAAAACTCACAGATACCATATTTTATCACAATTGCCCAATTGAAAGTGGTATTTTTTAACAATTTTTTAAATATGCATATGTGTATAATATCAAAATTAAAACGTTCGGGTGTAAATCCTGTTAAATATAATATATAAGATTTCCATACTAGTTAACAGGTTTTACACCAGAACGCTTCAATTATTCAAGAATCACTCTGAATCCTAATGTGAATCTGTCTTGTCATATAGCACACCTTAGAAATATGCAAGAAAGTCGAGTGGAGACCACTCCCTATTTTTTCTTTTTGTAATTTGAGTCCTGTTTTAAAAATTGTCTACAGTATGACTTCATGTCATGACGCTACGGACAATAAATGTCAAATTTGAACGTTTCATTTCTTAAAAACGGTATCGTGTTTAGTTTTAGCAGATTTTAACTTTTGTGACTAGCACGGCATAACATGATGCAAGTTTTCATAGGCCTTCGGGAGTTATGATAAGTCGTGGAGAGTGGTAAAAGCATTGCATTTGTTACAGGCATAATTGGTTGTTTTTTCTTCTTCTCCTTCTATTCTTTGAATTTTCTTGCAACTTAGGCAACCCTTCACATTTCTAATGAAAAGCATTAGATGAGCTATCTGGTTATCTGTGATAATATTATACATTTTGGAAATGATAAATTTGCAAAAAATTATAAAAGATCTAAAAGTGCTACTTTTCCTTGCTAGTTAGGAAAAGTAACCTATTTGTCAACGCTAGTCGATTGCAAAAAATGTCACTTTTTATGCCAGAATTTAAAAAAATATTTTTTAGAGTCAAACTAAAATTAAAAAAGAACTTAATTGTAGTTCTTAGTGCAAAATATAAAATATTTAATCCTTTATTTATTTTTAAAGGATATACTAAGTATGGTGGCATTTTGAATTACGCAAACATTTTTTTTTACTGTGGCACCTATTGGTAGCTCAGTTTTTAGTACAGGTCCACCTCATAAAATCTTCCCGTGTATTATACATGAACAGCCTGGCTCACGCAGGACGTTCACCCTGAATAACTTTGATATTAATAAAGTTAGAACAATAAAAATTTCAAGGATTTACTCAGCGCACAAAGGGCTCCAAAAAATCCCAGAAAAATTTTAGTCTAACTCTTCTGCTCATTCTGCGTACATCGGTGTAAAGATTGTTTCAAAATATTGACGCATGCGCACACAGTGGTAATTTAAAAAATGGTTTTTTTAAATAACTGTAACACCTTTATTTAATAAGTTAAAAAAATGAAATTTTTTAGTATCTATTCAATTCATGAAATACTTCAAAACTTTCCAATAACTTTTTTTTCTACGAAGTACAGTTTTCGCGCAAGCGCACATCACACTTGAAAAAACACCCTTACTATAGGTTTTTTTAAAGGAATTTTGGTTTATCTGGGGTTTCTGCGTACAACGATACCCATATTGTTATGAAAAATCTTAATTAACTCACTAATTTATGCATTTAATTGAATGCAACGCCAAAGTTTCTCTGGACGGCTGGACGAGGTTCTGTATGTATCTAATAGGAGCAAAAGGCGTTTAAACTGGTTCTAGTTTGGCATTTCACGGCATTTACGAGTTTGACTAATTTATGACCTAATCAGAGTTTCAGACCAGACGAGTCTCTCACAAATAGATAAGTTTATTATTAAAAAGTGTTGCACTTGTAATTAATTGTTCCGCATACAGACTTGATCACACTGTATATTCATAAATTGACTAGCGATCAATCAATAAGACGATAAGAAGATAAAAAGTCGTTAAAGCCTAAATTGCAAGTATTTGTTACATACATCTCAATTACAGTACTTTATTTTAGGAATATACGGTTCTTTTCTTACCTGCGAAGTGCGAAAGTAAGGGCACATACAGGAAAAGGCAATTTAGTACACCCTTGCTTTGTTTCGGAATAGTAAGTACCTGACATCTGGTGGTTTCTCTTATTCTGCAAAGTGGGAATTTCCCAAAACAAAAGGTCGTAAAAATCAGGTTGTGCTTCATTCATTCATTCAAAGATAAAGTGTTTGGTATAAAAGGAATACTCTTCACAATACTGTATTTAACTATAAAAAAATATAACAATTATTTTTTGTGGTATTTTTTGTTATTACTTACAATTACTATTTTGTTGTTAATACATTTGCTAATTGAAACATGTACATAATGTACATAAATAAGTGACTTTAATTTGATATTATTTTTTGTGATAATAAAAAAATATGACAACATGTTTTGCAAGGTTTTTCATTAGAAC
>JAWQRP010001765.1:0-17780 GCA_033557875.1 Quadriops clusia | reverse complement strand
ATGTTTGCTAAATATGCATGTGTATATAATATCAAAATTATTAAAAAATCACTCTGAATCCTAATGTGAATCTGTCTTATCTTGTCTAGTACAACTTAAAAATATGCGAGAAAGTCGAGTGGAGACCACTCCGTATTTATTTATTTTACTGAGAATTATATTTTTTCATTTCCATGAAAATTATTCTTTTTGATTTTCATGTACAAATGAGTTATAAATATATTACAAGTTATATGTTTTTGGTTTTTTCTTTCGATAAGGTTTTTCTTACTAGGCTGATATTTTAAATTTACATTATCATTGTAGGGGCTTTGATAATGTAGATTTAGAAATTTACGAAACCGGTCAGCCTAGTAAAAAAGATAAACAAGATAAGGAAACATAATTTAATACCAACCATCAAAATATAGCAAGTTGGTGTAATGTGTTTAAATTGTTAACGTTTTGATATGTGCAACTAGTTGTAAACATATTATATTATTTTTAGCAGATCAGGTTGCAAATGATTTGTAATACAGGAAATTCCTGATTATTTATCGGTATTACATATTAACCAGATTTTCTAATATCCTGACTTGCTTAACCTTCTCTTTTTCTTATGTTATTCTTTGATATTTGAAGTCTATGATTAAGGGGTTACACCACCTTGAGATTTTCAAAAAATCGATTTTATCTTTTTCGGCTATAATTATTAATTATACTTTTAAGAATATTTTAAAAGTTAAATCACTTCATATTTCAATTTTTTCCGAAGTTATGGCAATTAGAAGTGAGCGCGACAGAGAGTCGCTGATCCCGCACTGTTTTTACTTTCTCACAGAGAAAGTATAGTGATCATGCGAAAAAAAAATTTTGAGATTTTCATGATTCTTGACGTTTTGAGTGATTTTAAGCTGATTTGGCTCTTTTTTGCTTTTTTGTCTGTCTATATGTGTGTGTGCCTGTGTGTGTGTGTGAAAACACGATAACTCAAAATCGACTTGAGTTAGATTGATGACATTAGCTATGTAGTCATTTGAGCTGAAAAGTAAACTCGTATCAACTTTTGGGTTAATTCGGATAACCGGAAGTGGCAGTTACCTGAAACGGAAGTGAAACTCTTTCAAGTAAAGTGCCCTTTTGCTTCAAGGTATTTGTTTCAAATTTTGTACTAGCTCTGGAAATAACGAAAAACTCACATATATTAAATTTTAGGACAATTGCCCAACCGGAAGTAATCTTTGTTATCTATGTTTTTTACATATGCATGGGTATATAATATCAAAATTATTCAAAAACCACTCTGAATTCTAATGTGAATCTGTCTTATCCTATCTAGTACAACTTAGAAATATGCGAGAAAGTCGAGTGGATACCACTCCATATTTATTTCTTTTGCGTTTATCTCGAAACTATATTTTTCAAACTGGTGTACATGATATCTCAAGTTCTACTCGACCGATTTTGTTCAAATTTACAACACATATTCTTTATCATATTATCTATCATGTGACGTAGGACTTTTTTGATTGGATGCCATTTGCCTAAGTTACGAATTTTTTTAAACTCAAAATTTCGATACAAACCAAAGTTTTTTTTTCAAAGTGCTGTCATTTCTACAAAACAATTTTTTTTAAAATTATCTTACGTCACATGATAGCTATAACCTTTCTAAATAAGAATATATTCTTTTTTTATTTTTCCGACAATTTTTCATAATACTACTGTGTATAAGAGTAAAACAAAAAATATTTTATATATTTATTAGTCGCTTCAAAAAAATTTTTATTTTTATACCTATTTTTCCGACAGTCAAGGTGGTGTAACCCCTTAATTATTGAAAATATGATACTATTCATATTTTATTTTTCCATGTTTTTAGAAATATATATTCTTTGCATCTTCATAAATTTTTGAAAGCAATTTTTAATAATTTACTAAAATTTTGATTAATTTGTTACTGAAGATGCAACTAATCTATATTTGCGATACATCAGGATATAAAATTTGAAACAGTATAGCGTGATATTTTGATTAAATTAATCGTAAAACAAAGAATAACATCAAAAATGAAAATAATATTATTTTTCATAATACTTATAGATAAATGATGTATTATGCGTTCTTATAGATAGATAAATACTAGAAAAATATTTTCTTAAAGCACATACCTTCATCATTAGATTCCATCATGGTAGTCTCCGGAGAAACACTTTTCAAACTATCACTATCCTGAGGAATATCAATAACATTGTAGTTCTTCAGCAGAGCAGACATATCCTGCTTCGAACTCTGCGGTTGCTGGTCAATTAACTGTTTTGAAGAAGAAACTACCAAACCAGTCACTTTACTAGGCAAGACGAGATTCGTCTTTATCGGGGCCCTCACAATTGGCTCTATGACATTCTTTTGGCTACTTATCGGAGGCTTATACAAAACTTTTACTGAAGGTTCCAAAACCGTAGTCGAGGTGCTTTCCGAAATCGAGGTATACGACATCGAATCGTCTCCGACGCTAGCTTCCTCTTGGTCATCAGGAATCACTTCAACACTATCTGGCGATAAACTTATCGGCATACTGTTATCATTCGGTGATTGCAGTGGTGATACGAACTCGTCGGTGTATTGAGAAAGTCTTCGATTATCGGACTGGGTGCTTTCCGATTCGATCACTTCGACAGAGCTAGGACTAGTCAAGCTTTCGAAAATGACTTCGACTGAATCGGAAGTTTGCTTGAGACCTAAACTTGATGTCGATAACGATTGGGTGATGGAAAAGGCTTCCGATTCGGGAGTGTTGGTACAGCCGGTTCCTGTGAGAATTTCAACACTATCCGAACTGTTTCTACCGCTTCCCGTGCTAATGCCTGAAAGGCGATTTGATTGGTTGTTTGATGGTTTGTCTTGTCTTTTTGAAATGTTTGATTGGCCGGGAGTTGTTGGTGTTTGATCAGTGCTGGAGCTTTCTTCGGCTAGCAAATCTGGACAAAAAATATTTGGAATAAAATATATACTTATTCAAAAAATCAGATATTCAAGAATTTAAAAATATATAATAATGAAACAAATAAAAATTAAATAAATATAAATAAAATATAAGTATAAATATTTGTATAATGTTGGGTTTATAGTCCTTAGTTTAAAAAATTAAATTTATTATTCCTAACGCGTTAAATAAATAAAAAATAAATAAATAAAATCAAATCAGTAAAATCGAATCAATAAAACAACTTTACCTAAAATCTCATCAGTTCGCCTGGCAATCGGAACGTCTTCAAATCTCAAAGCGTTACTCTCGCCATCTTCACTGCTCTGAACCACTAGCTTGCTGCTCCGAAAATGCTCGTTAATATCAATAGAATCGTCTAAACTCTCCACGGAATCCCGAGGCTTAATGTTTTCTTTATTGGGAACTTCGAAAAATGACCCGGTGAACGAACCCCACAAACTCGTGCTCATACCCGAGGCTTTCATGATCTTCTCGGGTTCCAATTTCTCCTTGGAGGCCTCCTTAGCGCCCGGTTGGCGTTGCGCAAGGCCCCAATTCCCGAAAAAGTCGTCTTGATTCGGGCTAACGGGGGTGTTCGTCGGGGCCCCAGCCGCCTCTTCGTCTCTTATGTCCAGGGCTTTGTCGATAGTCCTCTGAGCCTCCTTCAAGGCTGATTTTGCAATGCTGGCAAGACCTGAGGTGTCAAACCAACTCATCCTGTCTAATTGTAGAAGGCTTGGAGCTTATTATGGATTGATTGGCATGTTAGGGGCTGTGTTCTGCGACTTACGTACGTAAGGAAGACAGTCCTGGACTTCTGGGGGCTCTAAAGCAACGCCTTGGCGGAGAATTTCGGGAATTTGGGTTTGTTTTCAATTTTTGACAAGTAACGTCAAACGTCAGTCGTCGGCCATTTTAACTAACAGATGACATCGATGACGAAGTGGTTGTGGTGGCAGCAGTGATGTTACTAGATTTGATATCTGAAAGTTATTAGATTTATGAATTAAAATTGTAATAATAAGAAATGTCAATGAAATTAAATAGAATTTCGTTTTTGTGATAGATGCATGAATTAAAATATATGGTTTAATTACTAGGATTTCTTTCAATTGCGATTCATAATCAACACGTTCATAATGTATTAATAGAAGGTATAGTAGATACCTACAGTTACATATGTAGTATTTTTTGATAATGCTGATTGGCAAACCTGCGTAGAGGTCGCCCCTGTAGCCTTTTTGACACTTCTGCTTTCGAGCATTAGAGCCGACGTGATAATTAACATTTTTAGTTTAATTACGAGGATTTAGGCCTTTCATTATGGCTTTAAATGCTACGAAGACGTCCCTGATCCGTACACTATCCGTAAGTTCATAAATTATCACGAACTTTTCTATTATGTAAAGTTGAGGTTGTCACATTCAAGCTGTTATGTAAACCCTTGCTTAAGTTTTATTTGAACTTAACTTGTTATATGAGGGCAATTTGCAGGTTTCGTACATAAACAGACTTAATTTTTGTATATTTACAGAGTTTCTTGTTAGTTAATTTATCGTTAATTTTTCTTATTTATCGCAGGCTCGAGCATACTCGCAAGCGGTACCCATTAGCGGAACAACTGCATACGAAGTGAAGACTACTGTGTTACCGAATAAAGTTGTAGTAGCTTCTGCTGATAACGAGTCTCCCATTGCCAGGGTTTCTGTCTTGTACAGGTAAAATTAATCGTTAGTTTGTATTTCTTTGTTTAGTTTTCTATGTATATTTATCATCATTATGTTTCGTTTCTTTATCGGGTACAAGTCCGAAACAAGGGAAAAGTGGCTAGCCGGAAAAGTAAATCACTTCTTCCTTTGAAAACGATATTCATTTCTAATTTCAACTTATTAAATTTTAGTTCATTGAAATAATATCAGTACTGATCTTTCTTTATTAATCGCAGAGCTGGCTCTCGTTACGAAACCCCCGACAACTTAGGAGTGGTCCACGTTCTCCGCAATTCTGCAGGACTCTCGACTTGCAGCTCATCGCAATTCACCATCACCAGAAACCTCCAACAATGTGGAGCCATGTTATCTTGCACCACGAGCAGGGAAATTGTTGCCTACACTTTGGAAGGCACTCGAAGGGCCATCGAGAACTGCATGCCTTTCCTTACCGATGTTGCCACTGAACAAATCTTTAAGCCTTGGGAAGTCGCTGATAACACTCATCGTCTGAAGCTTGAATTAGCTACGAGACCTCCTCAGGTGAGGATATTTTATATTAGTTAATATATCAAAATTAGTTATTATATCAAAATTAGTTATGAACTCAGCAAGTCAAATTAAATATTAACTCTTCAAAATTTGCTTATTTTTTCTCTGGATTTTGGTCCAATAATACTACCATAACGAAAATAAAATTGTGTGGTAGTACCGCAAGAAGCTAAATTTTTATTTATCGGTTAATTAAAGAAGATTCTTCTTGCTAATATTTTATTATTTGTATTACTAGTTTCGGTTCTAACTCGGACCTTCGACAGATGCTGGAAAGACCAAATTATCACAGACAATTCACAATTATAAACAAATACATCAGTTTTTAAAAAATAATTTAAAATTAGAAAGACGCACACACATGTGCAACTTCACAAATAAATTACATTACAAATATATCTTTATCTAATCCTTTAAATATCCTATTATTACCTTTGTCAAACTACCTCTTGCTAAATTTTGTTATAAGAACATTGGATGTATGAAACAGTTATTATTCTATCTTAGCGCGTGCGTTAAATTCCATCTTTATAGTTATGTTATGTTTTTATACTTTATTTATTTGTATTTCCTTTCTTTTTACGCTCGAACTTCAAAATTATTATCGAATTAATATTAATTTACAAGTTAAAAGTATCTTATTAAAATGTCTAACTATCCCAAGCAGCACAAATAGTCGCGATTACGCATTCGCGACTATGCATAAGAACTTTAAAAGACATTGTTACTAACCACGGCTACGAATTAGCAACTACTTTATCACGGATCTAAACCTAAAATGGGGAATAAATAGAAACGTTATAGATACCAATCCGCGACCTACTCGGCTACCTACCACCGCTGTAATAAATACGTTGTAGTTCCGTAAAATAGTAATAACAAGTAATTTATTGGAACTTTATTAGCATGTACATGAGAAAGAAGCAACTACATATCGCACTTTGTCACGTCTTCTCTCTGTCGACCTGGTCTATTATTTTGTGTGTGCTGATACGTGCGTACATTGATATTATTATGTCCGTCGCCCTTTACGCATTATATTGTATGTTATTATTATGAACATTATACTTGTGTTTTTCGATTTCATGCGCCCGAAAATGACTGCGCAGTGAATTTTATTGTGAAACATACTGACTCCAGCTATAAATATTTCACGCGCTTTATTATTTATACTGTTTTTCAAATTAATATTGGATTATTAAAAAATTTAAGAAATTTATTTGTCTCAATTGTCCTTATAAGTATAGTATAAAATACTAATTTGATTTGAAAATTGCAAAAATGAACGTGACTATTAGAAAGTTTACACATATAAATAAATTTTATTAATTTACTTCGTCAATTGACTAATGGCGAACCCGTTCATGCCTCTGCATTCGACCGCCCAAAATGCGCATGTACAGTGATAAATTTGACTTTGAAGTTCTTTTAATTGGTAAATTTGTAGACTATGTTACAGCCGATGTTACTAGAATAATGCGTGAACTTTAAAGTTATATTAACAGTAACGATTACGTTTTCGTTACTGTAATAATAACTATAAGGTTACGATCACTTGAAGGTAAATTAAAAGGTAATTATGTAGAAAATTTTCGTTTAAATATAACTATTTTAGTACTTTCTTTTAAAGTAATACGTAGCTGTAGCAATTAAGTAGATTTTACTATAAAATATACTTCATCGTCAGAAAAATTATGAAGTAGGTTTTAAAGTAACTATAACAAAACCTTTACTGTTTTAAAGTGCACGTTACAATGCGTGTGTTGCCGAATACTAATTGTGCTGCTTGGGATCACTATATCGACAGCAATACAACTTCACATATAATAACATTTATTATTGCATGCATAAACAACCGGTACGCAAGCACTGCATCCTTGCATCTATATAAGTTTAAACATAGGTTGAAAATTAAGATCCACCTGCTTATTAAGGCAGTTATCACTAGCTGTGTACGATGCTCTGTCCCAGGTTGCTCTAGGGCGCTCTATTTTACACTTTTCTGTTCGATGATAACAGAGCAAAATAGTGCTCCGTGTTCGATGAGGTCATTTCACTAGAACTAGTGCGCCCTAGGTTACTCTAATTATGCTCCAGGTTGAAAGCAGGGGTTAAGTGAGTGCAGAACGGAGTGGGGGTTTCGCGCGTATTCTAAACGCAACAACATAACCAAAAGTCAATGGTATAACCTAAAAATTTGTTATTGTATTGCACAAACGCGTTCGATGGAACTTCCCTTCTCTGCCCTACTCTACTCTGCTCTTCTCTGCTCTGCTCTACTTTGCCCCCTATTTCATCGAACACAGCTACTGTTATTCATGATTCCACGATAAATTTCTCTTGCTTCAATTAATTTACGCTTCTTTATATTATTCTCTTCACACAAGAGCTTCACGTTTGAGTTATCTATCTTATGTCCTGTATACAATATGTGCTTGCCTATTTCCGAGATAATTTTGTCTTTTATATGTTCTTTAGAACATTTTACTTTATATAGCTACCAGATTTATTTAGGTAATCTTTGTTTTTTAATTTATTATATAAAATATGTTTCAGTGAATAAAAATTCTTTGTTTCTTAATTTATTACATAAGATATGTTTCAGTGAATAAAAATAAAAGTGAATTTTTATTCACTGAAACATTTTATGTAATAAATTAAAAAACAAAGATTATCTAAATAAATCTGGTACATATAAAGTAAAATGTTCAGAATGGGCGGTGTTCTATATTGGGGAGACGGAAAGAACAATTAACACAAGAATTAAAGAAGTTGCAAAGTACAGACTTTTATTTGGAATTAATCAAAACAAAACTTTGCTGGGTCAACCAAATTCATTAATGAACACTTAAAAGACAAAATTAACTCGGAAATAGGTAAGCACATATTGTATAGAGGACAGGACAGGATAGATAACTTAAACGTGACTCTTGTATGAAGAGAATAATATAAAGAAGCGTAAATTAATTGAAGCAAGAGAAATTTATCGTGGAATCATGAACAACAGTGATAACGGCCTTAATAAGCAGGTGGATCTTAATTTTCAACCTATATTTAAACTTATATAGTTGCAAGGATGCAGTGCTTGGGTACCGGTTGTTTATACATGCAATACAGTAGAACGTCGATTATCCGAACGTTGGTTATCCGGAACGCCGGTTATCCGAACATAATATTCAACTATTGTGATTTAAGTTAACCATATATTACCTGTTCATCAATGCAAAATTTTTAGTTTAAGTTGTTTATTTTTCGTCCGGAGACTGTGTGTAAACGAGTGAGGCATAAAAACACAGTCTTTGTTAACCCTACGACGACGTCGAAGGGCATAAAGTATTAAATTGATATAAGCGACGGATCATTCCTGTGTTGATATTTAAATTGGCATTGAAGAAAAAAGGACAACTTGTTCAAATGAAATTGTGTGATTACAATTCTAAGGAGCAATGTTATGTTAAAATATAACGTATATAAACATTAACACATTATATACCTACTTGTTTTTCTTATTTTTCTGTAAAATCGATTATCCGAACTACCCATGGTCCTAATTAGTTCGGATAACCGACGCTCTACTGTAATAAATATTATTATATTTGTTGATATATTGGGAATAAAAAAAAGCAAAAGGTCATGATGAAAACATTACAATAAATATTATTATATGTGAAGTTGTATTATTGTCGATATATAGTTAGACATTTTAATAAGATACTTTTAACTTGTAATTTAATATTAATTCGATAATAATTTTGAAGTTCAAGCGCAAAAATAGAAAGAAAATATAAATAAATAAAATATAAAATCATAACATAACTATAAAGACGGAATTTAACGCACGCGCTAAGGTAGAATAGCAACTGTTTCATACATCCAATGTTCTTATAACAAAATTTAGCAAAAGGTAGTTTAAATTATCCGCAATCATCTGTTACCTTAGAAAATTTTATTATAATCTCATCAATGCTCAACTTATTAAATTGACACTGACTAAGGTAATAATAGTATATTTAATGAATTAGATAAAGATATATTTGTACTGTAATTTATTTATGAAGTCGCACACGTGTATGTGTCTTTCTGATTTTAAATTATTTTTAAAAAACGGATGTTTGTTTATAATAGTGAATTGTCTGTGATAATTTGGTTTTTCCAGCATCTGTCGAAGGTCCGAGTTAGAACCGAAACTAGTAGTACAAATAATAAAATATTTGCAAGAAGAATCTTCTTTAATTAAGTCATAAATGAAAATAAAATTGCTTTATTGTCCGGACGTTTTGAGGCGGGTTAGCCTCTTCTTCAGCGTTTAAATCTAAATGGATGAAATTTCCTAAATGCAACATTATGATAAGAATTAGAATGTATATAATTAAACTACATAATTTTCTTTGATTTTGACTCTGAAAAAAAATATGTAGTTTAATTATATACATTGTAATCCTTAGCATAATGTAGCCTACATAGTTTGGCGAAACGAAAAATAAATATTTGAAAACCCCAAAAAGTGATTAATTTGAAGGCTCAAAATGCCCAATAGCAAAACAAACAAATACGTTTAATTTAGTTCTAATATTGATGCACAAATATTAATACTTGATTTATACATTAAAATTATAAATAGTTACACGAAGTAACAGTAATATACATACAACAAATCATTTCATCCTTACCTTACTCATCCACTTCACGTTATTATTTTTTTTAACCCATCAATTTAATGTTTATTCCTTTCTCTTCATTATTTTTTATTCTCTTCTCTTCATTATTTTCTATTCTCTTCTTTTCATTATTTTTTAGTCTCTTCTTTTCATAAATTTTTATTCCCTTCTTATCAATCATTTTTATTTTCTCTTCATTCATTTTTTGCATAGAAATCGTATATTCTTATATGTGTGATATGTGGAAGTAAATAAATAAATCTCTATGATTTTTATACTTACAGCAAAGAGCCATCGACCTGCTCCACAAAGCGGCCTTCCGGCGATGCCTAGGCAACTCAATCTACATCTCCAAGCACCAAATCGGCAAGATCTCCTCCGAAACCCTGCAACATTACGTAGCCTCAAACTTCGTCAGCAACAGAGCCGCAGTCGTCGGGCTCGGCGTCACCCACAACGAACTCGTCAACTACGCTCAAAGCCTGCAAATCGAGAGCGGCAAAGCCGACACGGCTCCCTGCAAATACCGAGGCGGCGAGATCCGTTCTGACAAAGGCGGAGATCTAGCTTACGTCGCCATCGCTGGCGAAGGAGCCTCAATCAAGAACGTCAAGGAAGTAGCAGCCTTCCACATATTGCAGAGAGCCCTAGGAATGGGGCCCCATCTCAAGCGCGCTGTAGAAAACCAAAGCATTTTGTCTAAGAGCTTGGGCCTCGTCGAGGAGCCCTATGCTCTCAGCACCATTAATTGTTGCTACTTGGATACCGGCTTGCTCGGAGTCCTTACCATTGGCAACACTAAAATCGCTCCGAAACTTGTAGAAACGGTCGTTAAAGTATTAAAGGGTTCTAGAGTTTCCGATGCCGATGTTAATAGGGCCAAAAATCAGTTGAAGATTGACTTGCTCGGGCGATTGGAAAGCGGAAGCGAAGCTATCGAGTTCATTGGTAAACAAGCTGTGCTGTCTGGGGTTATTGTTTCGCCTTCTGAAGTGGGATGTCTTATTGATTCCGTTACTACTGCTGAAGTTGATGCTGTAAGTACTACATGAATATAATTTTTAATTGTTTTATTATAATAATAATTATTATATTATATTAATAATAATTATTATTATAACTATAGTAATTAATGATTTGTTTTAAATTATGGTAATTATTTTTTGTTACAGGCCCTAAGGAAAGTATCGAATTCAAAACTATCAATCGCTGGTGTTGGAAACCTTTCAACAGTACCCTTCTTAGATGAACTTAAGTAAACAGAGAGTACTATAGAATAATAAATTATTTACCTAACCAATACACATTTTAATTTTATCTTTTAAAACAAATAAGAAGTTTATTTTATGCGTGCATGTAGGAATTTAAAAAGATAAGTACCATATTACAAATTGGTCTTGTAAATGTTGTAACAAAAATGGTGTTAATATAACGATTGTTGTTATACAATATTATTGTTTTGTTTTATTTTATATTTTCCTGGAAAAAACTTAATAAAATGTATCATACTTTATAATATAGTTTGATTTATTTGATAAATTTTTATTTATGTAAAATATGATGACTATATAAGCAGTACGTTATTAATTAGAAAAATAAATGCGTTTAAGTACTGATTCAACCATGTGTTATAGCACAAATAAATGTTATAACACAGATAATGTTATAACACAAATAAATGTTATAACTCAGACAATGTTATAACGTAAATAATGTTATAACACATAATGTTATATATATATATACTATAGGATTAATTTTTGGGATTAGAAGAAAGGAGCTGCAATTTGGTCCCAGTTTTCCTTCCATCTTAAGCTTTGGAACTTTTGCAATTCAGCCTTGAATTTCCGTTCAGTCTCTTTTTGGGCTTCGTTGTTCGGGAAATTTTCAAACCAGTCGAGGAGTTGATTCGATAATGCTTCTGACGAATCGAAGACGTAACTGTTTTCACCGTGTTTGACTAGTTCATGTAAGCTGAAAGTAAAAATAAATTAACCAAAGTAAAAAGAATCTGTCATTTCTATTTAAAGAGATATTATTTTATAATCAATTAGACAGTATTTTCTTATTGCTATTGAAAATAGGTCACTTAACAATAACTTATTGTAATCACATTTTTTTAACTTATTTTTATAATAAGTTATATGTATTTATTTTTATAATACATAATTCTAATGATAAAAGAAAGGAAAACAAGTTAATAATAATGACGAATTTATGATAAATTGAAAGAGGAAAAATTAGAGAAGAGATAATGTGTAGATCTAAGACATAAACATTGATTAATTAAATTTTAGTTTAATATAATAGGTTTTCATGTAAATACATATAGGAATTTAATGTTATAGCATTGTAACTCGGAGGAAGCATTAAATCAAGAGCAAAACGTTAGTTAAATCACATGTTAAATACAAAAAGTAGATTATAAAATTTTTCTCTAATGGGTATCTAGGTCTTGGCAATAATTAAAATTTGTTTAATTTCTGAAGAATCAATTTTAAAATAAAATGTTCACAAAGGGATTAAAGTATAATTAAAAAATATATACTCATTGACTCTAATCAATAGTCCTAAAAAGGCTCTCAAAAGGGACAACAGAGAGTAAAGTCGCGTTTATACCAAACGAGCTAAGAGCTAGAACTAGAGCAAGAACTTTAGTAGTAAAGTAAATAGTACAATAAAGCTTTATTTATTAAATACTACAATTATGTGACCCATGTTGTCTTTTATATGTTAATAATATCAGATTATTCCCAAATGCATAATTTTAGTGTGCTTGCACTTGCTCCTATTATTCTTTAAAAAACAAAAAAGTGTTAAGAGCCAAGAGCCAAGAGCTGTCTTACTTGCAATTCATTGTATCTATTTGTACTGCAAAGGCACAAACTAACTTTTAATTTCATAAGTTTATTATAAATATATAACTATCTATGTTATTACCTAAGAGTTATTTGTAATTTAACTAAGTAGAATAAAGAAATAATAATAAAAAAATTAACATACCATTCAAATTTATAGGCACAAACGGGTAATCCACAACCAAACATATCGACAACCTTCATAGGCAAATCCAGGCCACTGGAACTCGTATGGAGGCAAACGCCCAAATCGGCAGAAGCTAACATAACCGGGTAGTCTTCGGATTCAAGCCAAGGCGTTACAATCGTCACATTTTCAAAGGCTAACGATTTGATTTTATTGCAATAAAACTGCTTCAAAGGCCCCTTTCCAGTTATAACACAAATTAATTTCGGCAATCTCCTTATATTTCCCGAGGCGCAATGATTCTCATATTCTTGCAAAGCAGATAGCAGAACGGAAAAGTCTTCGTCTTCTGTCCAGCTTGTGCTTGACACGAGAAGTCCAGGTCTGCTTGATCTTAAAGCTACTTGAGAGTTACTTTCTCCTGAGTTATTTTCTCCAATGTTATTTCCTCCAAAGTTACTTCTTTCGGTAAAAACGGTTTTCCTTTCGCTTTGATCTTCAGGTATTAGAAATTCATTATAGCGCTTGCCTAATTTTTCAAATAAATTATGTCTCTCTTCCAAAGATCTCAATCGAAAAATAAGTGGAGGCCGATCGTACAAAGTAATCGCATCAACTCCCCAATTTTCTTTTAAATCCCTCTTCATGCCATTCGTGACACAAAAGTTCGCATGAGCGTGTCGGCCGACGAAAAATTCAACCCATTTTGTTATTTTCACGAGAATATTGCGTTCACCTACGCTTAAAGCCATGATCGTGTTAGCATAATTGTGCCAATCGATGATAAGTTTAGATCTTCGGACAGCGGAAACGAACCAACAAACGAAAAGCGAAGGTATCGCTGGAGGGTTTTGTACGATCGTAACATCGGCTGGCTTTAACATGAACAAAACGAATAACAAATTCACGACTTGCCAGATCGTTTTCAAGATGTAGTTTAAAAACCTCGGCAGAGGAAGATTGGGGTAATCGAGTAGATAATGGTACAGGACGAGGGGTTCCCCCTGGAGCTCCAAGGGGGCCTCAGTGTTGCCATAGCCGACTAAATCAACAACGATACCTTTCTCGGCTAAGGATAAGGCGTGATACTGCATTCTAGGGCTTCGCCCTATGTCGCCTAATACCACTACGCACACATGCTTAGACTTTTCTTCCATTTTAGAAGATATTTAACGAAATTTTTGAAAAATTAGGATATACCGGTGTAAGGTAAAACTGGTGACATTTGTGGGGTTATCTAGCTGTCAAACTGAAACGTCAAAGTCTGGTGTGAAGTTAGGTTTCGAGCCTTACGGCACGCAGTAATCGCATCATACGTCAACTCAAGGTCATTTAGATATTGCCCAATATAAATTGGTTTTTTTTACGAATTTTATTTTTTTTACGGCTTTAACTGTTACAAACGTTGCTTTTTTAAGTCGCGATCGTTTTCCGCTTTTGAAAGTAAAATTGTTTCTAAATTTTGCAATAACGTTGCAAATTAAATTATTTCGCGATTCGTTTCCATGTAGTCATATATCTACAACAGTCTAGGTCCCATTTCTTCAACGCTCTAGTGGCGCAATTGGTTAGCGCACGGTACTTATAAGACAGTAGTCGTGAGCAATGCCGGGGTTGTGAGTTCGAGCCTCACCTAGAGCATGTTTTTTTTTTCGATAAAAAACACAAAAAAATATTTAAAATATTAGTTGTTTTACAATAAATCTGCACGAGTTAATTTAAGCATGCAACTTTGCGATTTTATATGTCCTTTTATTAATTTTTAATGAATTTAATGAAAATATAATTTGACAGAAAGCGCGAACGAAGAAATCATACATAACCTAAAAGTTCAACATTTGACAGATAACACCTGATTGAACTGTTGTGTTTGGTTAAGGTAGCCATTTAGTTTAAAATTTAAACACATTGTGAAACATTGATTAATCTGAATTAAATTAAAAAAACATAATTAAACAACTAATAACTTCAACTAAACAACTAAAAAATTCAATTAAACAACTATAAGAATTAATTTAAACAACTAAAAAATTGAATTAATCAACGAAAAAATTGAATTAATCAACGAAAAAATTGAATTAAACAACTATAAGAATTTAATTAAACAACTATAAGAATTTAATTAAACAATTAAAACATGGCAGAAACTTCTTCTCCACTACCCGAGAACGGTTTGACTCGTTTACAATTAGAACGAATAGAAAAAAACCGAGAAAAGGCCCTTAAACTCAAACAAAGCAGGCTAGTTGCTCATCCATACTCAAAAACCGAAGTCGTTTCCATCGACAGGACCTCCATAAAAATTGGTTCGAAAAAATTCAAAGACACCGGTGGCGGTTTCTTACTCGAAGAACACGAGCAATCGGAAGAACCGATTAACATCGTCGTGGACGAACCCCCGATAATCGAACCCGATCGCCCAACTTGCGAAAAATGCAAAAACCCCTTTGCGTCATCCTGGCTATACGATAACTTCGAATACAAAATCTGCGATTCTTGCAAAGATCCCGAGGAACACAAGCTAATCACGAAAACTGAATCTCAAAATGAATACCTCCTCAAAGACGTGGATTTCGACAAGCGCGAACCGCCTTTGAAGTTCATCACGAAGAAAAACCCGCATAATGTGCGCTGGGGCGAGATGAAGCTCTATTTGCTCCCGCAAGTCGAACAGCGAGCTTTGGAAGTTTGGGGAAGCGAGGAGAAGCTACAGGAGGAATTGGAGAAACGAGAAGAGAAAAGGGTGCTAGCAAAGACGAAGAAGTACCACAAACAAATGAAGGCTTTGCGTATGAATATGAGGAGCAGTTTGTACGATAGGACAAGTAGCGCCACTCACTCTCACGAATTCGGATCTGAAACTTATAATGAAGAGGAGGATAATTATACTCATGTTTGTACAACTTGCGGGTTCGAAGAAACTTTTGAAAAAATGTAGAGAGAAATTGAAAAGATGTAGTTGAATTTTTTTTTTATGTATCTGTATGATTTTTATATATAATATTGTATTTTCTTTGATGATTATAAATTTTATAAAACTTTACGTATTTTATTTCTTCTGGAGAGTTCTGCAAATTGCCCAAGGGGCAAAATAAATAATAAAGTATTTCTCCATACATAAATAATTAAGATTGAATGAATAAAAAGTGGTCCTTTCTTGAGATGTACCTATCTATTATATTACTGTAGAAAATTAAGTGTTTAGTAGTATCATTGAATATATACTCTATATTCAATGGTAGTATATTACAGTTCCAATTTAATTCTAATTTAAGGTATCATGAATTCACAATTGAAATATTTATTACTTACACGTAATCAAATTTTTTTCTGTACAACTACATAAATATTAAATATGTAAATCTCTGTCTTTACAAAAGGACTACATTCCCAAAAACCAACATACAATTAAATACAAAAATGTAAATAACAATTAAGTTTCTAATGATCAGGAGACTCTAGTTGAACAGCAATAAAAATTAGCTAACCAACATTTAAATAAATTATTTGTAATAACACATTTGAAAAATGCACCAGAATCCAAAATAACACCAATGAAAGTAAATGAAAAGAATGAATTGTATGAAACAGTTCTATATAAAGTTTATGTGTAACTAATTTTAAAGTTTAAAAAACATTTATTACGATGTCGATATTTCACAAGCAATTAAAAGAGGCTATCTTATGTACATAATTGTAGAATAATTAAGGTATATCAGTCTGAGTATGCTTTCTGTAAATACTATATTCAATGTATTTATTGTTCCTTTTTATTTTGATGAACTAACAATAAAACCAATCTCAAAATTTAATGAATGTCATAGTCAAACAAAACTTTTATCATTTTGTTTACAAAGCATAACTACACGACTAAACGGTTCTTCCATTTGTGGTCTTATGGTTATATGGATGAATTCGACAAAAACCGTTTTTAATAACAACAGAACCACTAATTTTTTTTTAAAGAATATTAACCAGATACATTCCAATAGTAACTAAATTTTCTTGACATCACAATAAAACGGAATAAGAAAGACTTTGTATGGGAACCATATTTATAGAAAATGATGCTCACAATAATATTATATCTTACGGTTCATTCCATATTATAAACATAAGAGAGCTTTTTCTAATTACTTGACACGTAGTTGAATAATATACCTCTGCATTTTCTTAACTTTAACACAAAAAAAAATATATATTATCATCCAATTATTTATTATTTCAATTATTGGATTTTTAGGTCATAAAATATACAATTATATTTTGCTCCACGTTTCGTTTTTATTGATTAAAACTTCTTCAGGAGTATTAAAATATGAAATTTGAAATTTCCTACTACTGACAAACTGTTTTATAATATCATTGAATATAGAGTATATACTCTATATTCAATGATAATATCTCTTCTTATGTATTGCAAATTTAGTAATGGAAGATTTAGAAACTGAACTTTTAAAAAATATTAATAATACTAATTACGAAAATTATATAATTTTAAAATCTAACAGAAAATATTCGAAATGCATTAAAAAAATTGAATATCAAAATTATTAATAAAAATCAAAACACAACAAAAAAAATTTTCTCTAGAATAACAGATAAATGTGATAAATTTAAATAATCAAACGTGGTATACAAAATTGACTGATTAAATTGCAACGGATTTCATATTGTAAAAACAAAAAAAATCTACATAATAAAATAATATAAAATAAATAACATAAAAATTCTTACAATAAAGAATTAATAGAAAATTGTACTGCTCTAAGTAAACACTTATTTTTTACTTTCTCGCAGAGAAAGTATAGTGATCATGCGAAAAAAATTTTTTGAGATTTTGATGATTCTCGACGTTTTGAGCGATTTTGAGTCGATTTGGCCCTTTTTTGCTTTTTTGTCTGTCTG
>JAWQRP010001764.1:0-17781 GCA_033557875.1 Quadriops clusia | reverse complement strand
ACAGTTATCTCTCAGTTAGTTAGCCAACCAATCAACTATCAGGAATTTTTAAAATAGCGATAGCTGATTGGTTGGCTAACTAACTGAGAGATAACTGTCGTTTGTAAAATCGGGCCTTAGCCATCTAGTCGTTAAGTATCTCTACTTCGTTGTCCTTTGAGGAAAAGTTATCAATATCAAGTTCACTTTCTTGATACGAACATGTTGCCTTGTTTTCTTAAAGACATAATTAACCGAACTTCAAAAATATCGACAAAAGATAAGGTAAAGATTTGATAGTGCACAAAAAAGTTAGCCATGACACATTCTAACAATTGCATAGAGGTCGCTGCTGTACTCATTGTCAGATGGAAAAACGCGCGGGAAAATTGAATTTTAAACTGTATGAAATTTCATTATGCCTCAAGTTTTTGTCTTTTTTTTGTGGACAGTTTGGCATCCTTCATTTTTAAATCATTATAATCACATATTATAACTTTCAAGGGTTGTTTGAAGTATTTTAAACGTTTATATAAACTCAGTTAATTGCTAACTTTTTTTTATCACGGTTATTATGAATGAAATAGCAATTATTTTAGACAGCGATGACTTGAAAAAGGTTTGAAAATAAACTAAACAAACCTGACAGCAAGGGTTTAAAACATAGAGATATATGTATACGATTTCTATGACTTAAAAACAATCTTTGGTCACAAAAACCTCTTTATTTGTGTTCAGTCTATCTTCAACATTAACTCTCACTCTCTAATGTCATATGTATCTCACTCTCTTAATATGCCTAAAGTATATAAATATAAAATATATAAATATAAAATATATAAATATAAAATATATAAATACTTATAAAATATATAAGTATACTTTGTACCTTGTATGAAGTGCTCGTTACTTCTTTGACTGTTATATAAATAAAATTCATCTCACTCCCTTCCCAGGTAAACGGACATTCGAACCTCATCCGAACGAAAAGCACGAGCAGCGAAGACCTGCACCTGATCCCCGAGCGAGACAAAACCAAGAGCACAGAAGACCTCGAAGACTTGGAGCAACTCCAGAGCTGGCGGCGCACCTCCAAGATCCGGAGGTCCCTACAATTCCCCAAGCAGACGAAGTCTCCAGTCCCGAGCCGCCCCGTAGATTTACCCGCTAACAGTGGAAACGTTCGCAAAATCCGAGAAGATTTGGAAACGGGCCGTCGTCTCAGCACAGCCCTCCGAGGGAACAACGTCGATCTGCAGGCTTTGGACCAAATCCTTCAGTCGATATCCAGCTCTGGTTACTCTGAGAAGAATGGCGACTCCAACGAGGAGCCCGAGAAAGACATTTCAACGCCCGCGGCAAACAAGAAACAACGGAACTCTTTCGTGACGGTAGAATCTATACAGGAAGTGCGGGGTAGGTTGAGGAGGACCAGTACGCCCAATTCCGACATCTACCAGAACAAGAAAGAAGAGGAAGCTGATGATGGTATAGTCACGGAGGAAGCAGAAAGTGTTTTGAACAACGGCGTGAAAATGGAGTCGAGGGTGAAGTCTTACGTGTACGGAATGGAAAACAAGGGAATATCCGGCACGGGAAGCTTGGAATCCCGGTCTAAGCAATATAGCAGTAATTTTATTAATCGAAACGAAGATTGGTACAACCGCCGGAAATCCTATGGATTCGAGCAAGTCCACAATCAGCAAGAACAGAGCATTTCTTCAAAGGTCAACAAAGTCGAATCGTCTACTGATAGTGGGATTTGTCGATCTACAGAATTGGTGGTTGTACCTGCTATTAAAATAAGTAATGTCAGCGATTTAAGTCCAGGGGACGATGAGTCGCAAGACAGAAGTTTGTTCAGTAAAATTAACAAATTCGAAGAGCTTAGCCATGGCAAAAGTGAGTCGAGTGGAAATGTTAAACGGTTTAGTACGTCGTTTAATCGAAGTGGTTTAAACAGTAGCGGCTTAAGTAGTAATGGATTAAGTAGTAATGGACTAAGTAGTAATGGATTAAGTAGTAACGGAGTAAGCAGTAACGGATTTAGCAAAAATGGATTGAGCAATAACGGATTAAACATTAATGGGATATTCAATAATGGCTTAAGCAATAATGGATTAAGTAATGATGAATTAATGAATAATGAATCAAGCGGTATTGGATCAAGAAATAGTGGATCAAGCAATAATGGATCAAGAAATAGTGGATCAACCAATAATGGATCAAGAAATAGTGGATCAACCAATAATGGATCAACCGTTACTGCTTAATCCAATAATGGCTCAAGAAATAGTGGATCAACCAATAATGGATCAAGAAATAGTGGATCAAGCAGTAATGGATCAAGCAATAATGGATCAAGCAATAATGGATCAAGCATTAATAGATCAAGCAATAATGGATCAAGCATTAATAGATCAAGTAATAATGGATCAAGCAATAATGGATCAAGCCTTAATGGATCAAACAATAATGGATCAAGCATTAATGGATCAAGCAATAATGGATTAAATAATAATGGATCCAGCAATATTGGATCAAACTTTATCGGATTAAGCAGTATTGGATTAAGCAGTAACGGATTAAACAATACCAGACTAAATAATAATAGTCTAAATAACTCCGCATTAAATAGTAAAGGATTAAGTAGTGTATGGACATCACCAGTGATGCGAAACAGTTTCCATAGAACAGAAGAACCTTGGCAGAAAAAAGAAACAGAGTCCACGACAATCACCATTCCGATCAGGTCGAAATCTTCAAGTTTTACCACTACCAACAGCAACGTCGAAGAAATTAAGAGGCATTCCATTGCTGTCGACGATTACAAATACGTCTCGAAGGACACGGACACGAAATTTCGTCGCACGAGCTTGGCGATAAACGACAAAATGTACCAAGAGGCGTTCTGCCAGGACGGTCAAGACGACGAGTCGGCGTTTAACCGGAAGCCAAAGAAGGTGGAATTTTGCAAGACCGAAGTCCACTTTGCCGCAGATTGCGGAAAAGTCAACATTGTGGAGACGGATGAAAAGCCACCGCCTACGCAAAATTTCAGGAGAAAGCGCAGAAGCTCCGGAGTCGTCAACAACCAAATCGACGATTTCAACAAACTCTGGCTGCCGATACATCACTTCGGGGACAGCTCTTTTGAGAAATCTCTCTTCGGATTAGCGGACCAGGGCCTAGCCCTCGAATCGTCTCTATTGAGCCCTTGCCAACCGAATGCAAACATCGAAGCGAGGAAAGAAGCGGTTTCGTGCACTACAGTCACTGTGAATTCTAATTTTAAGAATATTCACGAAATGGCCGCTGAAGATTTGATCAAGGATAACATCGAAGAAGTTAGGAAGGGAATTCTGAAGAACAAGCCAGTGAAGCCGAAACCGTACCTTTTAGGGGAAAGTGAGTTAATTAATGGTTTTGAAGGGGTCCAGGAAAATCGATGGGGAGTTAAGTTGAAGCCGGTGCAAAGAGACGACGGTGCTATTTGGAAATCTACCGTGACTGTGCGGAATACATTTTATGAGAATCAAACGAATGACGATCATAAGGAAAATTGTTTCAAAGATTTTAATGTTATGAAAGATGGTCGGGATTTCAGCTTTCGAGATACGTTGAGGGAAAATTGTTTGAATGAAGATTCTTATCGGCAAGATTATCGAGAAGATGGCTATAAAGATGGCTGTTCTAAGGAAATTAGTTTTAAAGGAGATAGCTTTAAACGAGATGCTTTTAAAGGAGATACTTTTAAACGAGATTCTTTTATAGGAGATCATTTTAAGGAAGATCATTTTAAAGGAAATAATTATAAAGAAGATAATTATAAAGGAGATAATTATAAAGGAGATAATTATAAAGGAGATAATTATAAAGGAGATAATTTTAAAGGAGATAATTTTAAAGAAGATAATTTTAAAGGAGATAATTTTAAAGGAGATAATTTTAAAGGAGATAATTTTAAAGAAGATAATTTTAAAGGAGATAATTTTAAAGAAGATAATTTTAAAGGAGATAATTTTAAAGGAGATAATTTTAAAGAAGATAATTTTAAAGGAGATAATTTTAAAGAAGATAATTTTAAAGGAGATAATTTTAAAAGAGATAGTTTTAAATTAGATACTTACAAAGAAGACGGTTGCAAAGAAAATGGTTACAAAGAAGACTGTTACAGAGAAGATGGTTACAGAGACAATAACTACAAAAAACTTAACAGCTACACCGAGAAAAGTTTTAAAACTATAAGTGCAAACAGTGAATTGTCGGAAGACGAAGGCCAGACGGAAATCCAAAAACTCCTTAAAGCTTTAAAGCCAGCCTCAAGAAAGTCGGAAAGTTTTTGTGAAGTGAAACGAAACTCGGCTAACTTCAACGGAATAAGGATTCTTTCCCCAACAGTCGACAATAGAAGAGCCTCTTGGTCAGCTGCCGATCATATAAAGCAAGTAGATGATTTGCAATGGACGGAAAACAAAGGATACTCCACCAAAGTAAACATAGGCGATGGAGAGGCGACGGTTGTCGAGAACGGTCAGTATGAAAGAAGTCCCACTTGGCCAAGGCGTGAAGACCCCAGCAAAGGTAAATTAATTTATGTTCGTCTTCTGCATGATTTTGATTGGGATTAAACCATTAGAAAGATGTAAGACTGCTTTGGCATTCTGTAAAAACAATATATTAAATTTAGATTTGTAAAAATTACTAAAAAATGTAGTGTAAACAAAATTGCACTGTACATAAAAACCATGCAATCATTTTGTAAAAATACCTTCTCGTCTGCATTTGCATGTCTCTTATATATATATATATATATATATATTTATACATATTGTAATCTCTATCTTTTTTAAATAATTATTATACTTTACTTATTACATATTGCATCTTATTACAAATTGCATCTTATTACAAATTGCATCTTATTACATATTGCATCATATTACATATTGCATCTTATTACATATTACAACTTATTACATATTACAACTTATTACATACTACATCTTATTACATATTAATATTGTTGAAGTATCTAAAATAGACCTTATTGTAACCATAATTTAATTAATTTGTATTAAGTAGTGCCTGTCCTCTTGTATCCGTAAATGACTATTAACAAACCGCTTGATAAAAGTACACATCTATTAGCTAGTCTCTTCCTTCCCGAAAGTTGGTTCTTCTCTCGTTCATGCCCTTCGTCCAACTTGCAGATGTAAGGAAACAGATTTTAAATAAGGGACTCGTCGTGCGGATCGGAAGAGAAGATTCCACTTCTAAGCACACCGTTTGCTCGAAAACGACGACAAACCGAGACGTTTCCGGAACCACCACCACGACAAAGATAACCATTGACCTCACGCCTTCTCCCACTAATGAAAAATCCAGGACCGAGCCATTATTCCCTAAGAAATCGACAGCCCATAACTTTAAGTCAACCTCCCTAATTCTAAGTACCATAAAGTCTGAACACGATAGTCATATACCTAATAATAGTCTGACCTACATGACGGAAAACCCTAACGTAAATTTGAATCCTGCGGAAATCCCTCAGCAGCTAGAAGCACTTCGACGCCTTTACGAGGACGTGCACAGCGACACGGAAGCCGACAAAGAAGTCCAGTCGTTGATGAGCCAGCTGGACGACGATAGTATTAAAAAATTCGAAGACGATGGCAGTAGCGTCGTATCAGGGAGCTGGAGTAAAATGAGGGCCTTTAAAAATATTAGTCAGCAATTTAATAAGACTGTTTCTAAAGCTACTGATACGAGGATAGGACTTAATATACATGCATTTGCAGAGAAAGGTATATTTGCAGATTTGCTCGGCAAACACTTTTATTTAAAAATATTTTAAATTTTAAATTTTATAGATTAAGGGATTAACCAATGGTAAATTTTTTAAAAATAATTTATTTTTTATTTCATTTTAACACTTAACTCTATATTGAATAGCGTAAATTTTGCCTTCGTACATACACCAGAAATATTTGAAAATGAATCTCAAAGTTGAGGTATGGAGCATAAAAAATAGTAAGTGAGAAACCTGTCAACCAAATAGCACAATAAAAATAATTTTATTCTTGGTTTGTTTACACTGAATAGTACCGTTTTTTTTTTTTACTTTAGATATGTTTTTCCAAAAACGACAAAGCATGTCGACTTGATTAATTTTTTTTTCTTGCTCTTAAATACAACAATTTAGGGGTAAAAACTTCATTAGAATGGGGTCTTCTCATACAAGAAGTACGTGTATGCAATTTGTTATTACTATAATGAAGATATATAAAGGTTATGCTCCTATATAAAATTTCAGTCCTCAAGATGTCATGGTTTATTTGTAATTATTTATTTTATTTTACTGATAAAAAAATTTTCTGACAAGTTATTACTATTCAACATGAAACGATCGCAGTGGTTACCCTTTAAATAAACTTATTTGTTAAGACCACAGATATCAGGGTACCACTATCACCCGCAGCTATAATAATAGGTTAGTTAATGAAATACAAATTTATCTTCCTTTTAAAATGTAATGTAACGTATGCTTTATTCACAAAACGGAGAAGTTGCATCAAAAAAAATTAATGTGCAAAACTAGAAAATAACATTCTATAAGTCTTTAAAATGGTATTCCTGCAAGAAAAACAACATTGAATGGGCAGATATTTTATAAATTGGCCTAGAAGTTTTAATACTTTCGCAGTAGTGCTGATGATATACAGATTGTTTTTTTAGAGACTGGCCACAGGGCGGAGACACAACTCTACAGGTCCCAATGCGGTCCCTCGCTTTGTGGTCTCAGCCATTGGTGAGCGAGACCTGTAGAGTTGTCTCCGCCCTCTGGCCAGTCTCTAAAAAAACAATCTGTACATAATATAAATATTATGTCGTCATATTACAATGCAGGCCCCCATGTATAGATAGCGCTTATGCTCAATACTAATCCTAAGGTAAATTACAGGTTTCTTTTATACCACATCTCGATAGACCAATGATAGACACGCCCACTGACGTAACGTCATACTGTAGAGAATTTTCAAAATAGTAGAGTTGAACGACACTTTCAATATTTTTTATGGCGTCAATAGGGCTCAGATTGCAAAAAGAAAAAAATAGGTATCTAATATTTTTTTATGTAGTTTACGATTCCGCTCTTAGCCAGATACCGTGCAACTTCTCCATTACAAATCTTTTAAAGTGGATATTCAAATATAACAAAATATTTTTTTTGTAAAATACTTAGAATAATAATAATTTATTTGTGCATCAATAGAAACACAAGGATTAATATATATAAAGCAATAAAATATAATTATGACAAAATCAAAAACTCAGCACAAATTTGTACAAATCTCTGATTTACAAAAATAATTTTTTTCCAGATCATTCTAGCAATGGTTTTGCTACATCCGATACGGAGAGGCACAAAGATTTGCAGCCAAAAACTTTTGTTAAACATGGTCTCACAGAAAGCCAACAAAACCCTTTTAGCAACAAACAGAACCTCTTTGAAAACAAACAAAATTCTTTTGAGAATAAGCAAAACACCTTTCAAAACAAAGTAAATCTAACGGAAAACAAACAAAACCTCTTTGAGAATAAGCAAAACATCTTTCAAAACAAAGTAAATCTAACAGAAAACAAACAAAACTTCTTAGAAAACAAACAACACCTCTTTGAAATCAAACAAGACCAAATAGAAATAAAGCAGAAACTTATGGAAAACAAACACATCGATTACAGACAGAATCATGTACAAAACAAACAAAATCCCATCAATAATAAACAAACTTACATCAACAACAAACAAAATTCCATGGAAAACAAACGAAATCCCATCGAAAAGAAACAAAATCCCATCGATAACAAACAAAATCCCATCGATAACAAACAAAATCCCATCGACAACAAACAAAATCCCATCGACAACAAACAAAATCCCATTGACAATAAACAAAATCCTATTGAAAATAAACAAAACTACATCGACAATAAACAAAACCGCATGGGCAACAAACAAAGTCACTCGAACAACAAACAAAGCCACATCGACAACAAACAAAGTCACATCGACAACAAACAAAGCCACATTGACAACAAAGAAACTCACATCGAACACACACGAATTCTCGCCAAAAATAAACATTCATCTACGGAAAGCACTGAATATATCACAGGGTCTATCAACGGAAACAAACAGAATATCAGTGAGACCCCCTTCCGCCTGAAATCTTCCTCAACGGGCTCGAATTACTCGCTCGTTAATTTGCGAAAGTTGTACTCTCCAGCGAAGAAGACAACGATTAAATCCGGAAAGTTCTCGGACAAACTTTCAAGCCCATCATTGGTGGCCTCGAAGAACGAGAAAAACTCTTATTCTGCAAGGCAGGAGCCTGAGATTCCGAAGCACATAGAATCAGAGCTAACGAACACTATCAGAGAAATCGAGAACCAAATCCTGTCCGAGGAACGAAATATAGAGCGACAAAATATAGAACGGCAAAATATAGAGCGACAAAATATGGAGCGTCAAAATATAGAGCGACAAAATATAGAGCGGCAAAATATAGAGCGACAAAATATGGAGCGTCAAAATATAGAGCAACAAAACATAGTACGACAAAATATGGAGCGGCAACATATGGAGCGGCAAAATGTAGATCGACAAAATACAGAGGAACAAAATGTAGATCAGCCCCAAAAGACGAGTCTCTCGAGAACGAGAAGCAAATCACCATACAAAGAAGTCCTACGGCACCCTAAGAAATCCGAGTTGGCATATTTCGGAGTCTCCGTATCCCCAGAACCTCTCAAAAAAAAAGTGCTCAATAAGCCACTAAGTTCCAGTACTCCACAAACGAACAAAATGAACGAAAAGCCGGATTTGTTGCCATGTAGTAAATCGAAAATAGAAAGCGGGAAGAAAGTGTCAGCACAGCCGAATAGCGAACCAATTTACGAGAACATCGCAGAGATAAGGAAACACAGGAGCAAAACCGATAGCAGGAAGGCTTACGAGATTAACATGATGGAAGAACTTACGAGAGCGGCTGACCAAATAATGGTTGCGGTGACGGGTTACACGGATGAAGAATCGCAGAACAAGTTAAGTACGGATGACGAGGACAAAAAGCGTAGCCACTTGAGGAAAGAGCCTCTCGAAACAATATCGGAAACGAAATCATGGAGACATTCTACACCGAGCAGTAAAAAGGGAGATAAATCCGAAAGGTTCAAGACTCCCTCGAAATTGAAACCGACCTCGTCTACATCGTCCATCGAAAGCATTACGAGAGAATGCAGCAGAAAATCCGTCACTCCGCTTCGAACGAACGTCCCTGCCGGACTTAACAATGCTTCGAAGTCGTCCATCGAGAGGCAAAAGAAGAAAGTGTTAAATACAGAAGCTTCACCTACGACAAGAGCATCGACCAAAGCAAGGCGACTTCAAAGAGCTAGCAGCAGAGAAGCTCTTCTCCAATCTCACGGTAGCTCTTCTGAAGACTTAGGCGCAAACGTCGAACTACCAGTACGAAAACCACGATTAGTCCGAAAAACGAAAACCACTCAACTTTCGATAACGAACGGCATCGACATGAAGAAACCTTCGCCAAACACCTCGATTAGGAAACGAGAAGACGGCAGCAAAGTCAAAGAGAACGAAAGGTGATTTTATGGATGGTTAGGGCAGCTACTGCCGTGCAGACACTAAACCGTAGTAACTCACATTTTCACATGTTTTAGGTTTTTTGTTGATTCGCCATTAGCAGATAATGAACTTTATGTAGAAATTTATGATACTGGGATCTAACTCAAATTGAAATTATTTAAAAATTATTTAAGTGGTATTTGCAACCATAAATTGAATTTATATGCTGAAAGCAGTCTAAAGTGCAGTAAGATTAGTAAATTTCTGCATTTTATTCTGAAGATGTAAATTATCTTGAATAATACTAATAATTGGGTAGTTTACCTCATATCGCTTTTCCTAGCACCTTATTTTCGTTTAGACAAATTTTAAAAAAATACGCTAAATTACCCAATTGCACTAATATAGCATATTGCAGTAACTGACACTCAAAAAACGTTTTTGAATTTATTTGATTCCATTTTAACAAATTACCTTCCTTTCTATTTATTTCCATTATTTGACCCTATATTTACCTATTACGTTAATTAAAAATGTGCATATTTAATATGTGTGCCAAACATTTCATTTAAAAGATATTATCCTCTCTTTCTCATAACGTAAAACTTCAATTTTGCACTACTGTGGTTTAGTGTCTGAACGGCAAAAGCTGGATTTGTCATTATGATTTGGTTTTGCTTGTTTCAGAATTCCTGTAACAAATTTACCGGAAATAAGACACAAAACCGCTGTGTCGACGATTCGAAGTGTGGCCGAGAGAGCTGGTGGTAGAGAGCGGAAAGCTGAGGATGGTAACAAGAAGTCTCCTGCTGGTAAAAAGGAAGCTAGTCGAGGTTTGTTTCCTTTGTTGAAAGAAGAATAATTTGTTGAAGTTTTTTGCATATTTTTTATAATAATTATAATTGGGTATCTTGGGTAGTTAGGACTTTATTCAAACACTCATATTTATTTAATATTTAGATGTCTTGAAAGAATAAATGGATAAAAGAAATTATTAACATGTTGGAGACCATTGGTGAACGAGGTTCGTCATGGTGAGTTTTCGGTGAAAAGGGCATTTTATTTGATAATTTTATTATATGGGTCACTAAGCAAATACATTATAATGTAAAGTCCATAATATCATTGAAAAATGTTTTCATTTTATTGTAGCAGAAAAAAATACCTTTGAAATTTTTGTCACGGACGTATAGTATAACTATTTGTAAGTTTGGTTGCCTATACTGGTACATATTCCCCCTATAGGAGTATACGTGTTTGTATATTGTGTTCAAATAACTTCCACTGTTTCAAATGGTCATCTCTAAAAAGTGTATTTATAATATTTTCGCAAAACTTGGCGTACTGAGTTAAAATCTCTCATATAAAGATTATAATTTTACTATCCTTTTTTTGATAAATGTAGAATATGGCTTAATTTTCAATGTACAGTGAGCGTCGGAAAAATAAAGACAGCTTTGGCTATGCTATACATAGACGCATAGCCAAAGCTATGTTTATTTTTCTGACGGTTACTGTACTTGAAAATATGGGTAGCCAAAGGGTTAAGACAATAATATTATTGTTGCAACATAAATAAAGTATGTAATAACCATTATATGTACTCATATTTCAGTTTACAATACTTCCCCGACGAAACCAGAAAGAAGCAAAGTGGTGACCAGCAGGGACATTGTCAGCCACCGAGTCTCGACAGCGTATGTACCACCAGTTTATAGACATAGGACGAGAAAGTACAAACCGAATCCGTGTCCGTGTTTATGTTCTTGACACACAAAGTTAGCACTACGCTAGGTAGAGATTTATGATGTTTTTGCTCGCTCTCGGTTAGGACTTAATTTCATAGTGCCGTAGGTATTAATTCCATCATCCCATTCATTGAAGTGATTACTTTTCGTTACTTTATTAAGTCACAGCATGCCGTAATGCAGTTTGTAGATTATTAACAACCTCGTATAAAGGTAAAGATTCCTTCACCGATCATGCATGTGGTCATTGTTGTGTGGAATAACAGAAGTTTTCGTCAAATAACAAAAGTTTTCCTTAAATCGTTCGTTATTTGTATAGAAAATCATGTTTAGGAAATCGCAAAAACTTTCAAATAATTTAGGGTTAAAGGTTTTGGGGTTTATTTCCCAGATAAGTTTGTGAGAATAATTCTGCATCGTATGTGTTTATAGAGTAAAAATTCGATAATCGCAACAGACGTGATTTTATTTATCGAAAAAAATTGCTTTTAAGAAATATTACTTTTGTTAAATTATTATTATTATTAAATTAGAAATTTAAAAAACTATGAAATATATATTTTCTTTATTTTACTTTATTTTTTTGAAATATTATATTTATTTTAATTTATTATATTTATTTTAATTTATTATATTTATTTCTATTTATTATATTTATTTCAATTTATTATATTTATTTCAATTTATTATAGTTATTTTAATTTATTACGTTTATTTTAATATTATAATATTTATTATAGTAAAAAATGCATATTATAGTGCATGCAGTTGCATTTATCGAATTTTTATAGCATAACAAAAAATTAAATCGACCTCGATCCCTAACTCCTACATTTGTTTATTTATTTTTTTTTGTAAAAACTATTCTTAACTGTAGACCCCTAGAATTCTGGCTTACTGGATAGAGTACGAATAGTCCTAGCGTAGTACTAAATTTTGTACATATTAATAAACATATTAAAACTAATACGCAACTCCTCTACGATCAAATAAATTTGAGGATTAATCCCTTTTCCGTTTCGCTTTTCAGGAATATCAAGAAATGCAGCAGGGCGGAATCCACCACGAAGCATTGAGAGGCAAAACGATTCCTGAATTCAAATCCCGAAACAACTAGATAATTTTTAACCGTTAAATTCTAACTGCATACAAAACAGAACTGAAAACGTATTAATTGTAATTTCGAGACTTCCCGTACTGTTAGGGGCCGAAGGCCATGTTTGCTATGATTGATTGTTGTTTTGTTTCTTGTTCTTCAAATTTATATACACATGTTGTTTTTTTTTGTTGATTTTGTGCCGAACTTCTGATTGTCAGGCTGGTCGAACGATTACACTTACGAGAATTCGAGTACAGTTACGAGAATGTGATTACTGTTATGAGAATGTGATTACAGTTACGAGAATGTGATTACAGTTATGAGAATGTGATTACAGTTACGAGAATGTGATTACACTTACGAGGATGTGATTACACTTACAAGAATGTGATTACGAATATGCGGTTACACTTATGTGAATCACTCTGCAACAGCACTGATACTTATCATCATATCGTTTCTTCCCTCTTGTACTTATATTTAATTTACTTGTGTATGTAACTAGTGTACGAAGTACTCATCCTGCCTAAATAGAATTAAGTTCCTAAACTACGACAATTTAATGGTCCCCTTTTAACCTTCTGTCTTCACTCTTATGTGTGCGTTAATATTCGTCTCCCTGTTTCTTCCTCCTTTAGGTAATTTAGATAATTTATTTTAATGTCTTTTTTAACCCTTTACAAAAGGAGATTTAATGTGATCTTTAAACTGCTTGGTTTTGTGATTATTTTGAATACATAATAAAATGTTAATCTGATTCGGGTTTTAAGTAGTTTTTAATTGTCACTCGTTACTAACAATACATTGTTCCCTGTATTCTAGACTACTGAAGCGGTTTGAGAAGCTGAAGACGATTTGGATGTTAATCTTCTTCGTCATCCTAAAACAGAAAAAAACAATTGATAAAATTCGATGGAAATTTTTTGATGGAACTAAACGAAGAGCACAGTAATGCTATCTGTTGGTATTGGTGTGCGGACTATTGTTATCAGGGTAAATAAAACACCTTCCCACGCGTTTTATTTACCCTGATAACAATAGTCCGCACACCAATACCAACAGATAGTAAGGAATAGACGGACAAGATAATTTCTTCCAAGCACAGTAATGTTGGATTAAATTTGAAGGATACATACGAGGGAGGTGGTTTAGTTCATTTTTCTATTCATTAAAAAAAACAATTTATTTCATTTGTTGTTATAGTACATATAGTATAGATAACAAGGTTTAAAACTTTTCAGCGAGAAGTTGGTATTTCTGATGAACTTGACGTGTTTGATTCTGAAGATATCGATGTAAGTTCAGTGACTTCGGGTAAAGGCGAAGGTGTATCTTGAGAGGAAGATTTTTCTGTGTCGGATGAAGAAATTGTTGTTATTGGATCTACTACTTGAGGTAGATTAACTGTAGGGTTGATTTCTTGAAGAGGATTTTCTTGACGAGGGATTTCCTGAAGAGGATATTCTTGCAGAGGGTTTTCCTGAAGAGGATTTCCTTGAAGAGGATATTCTTGCAAAGGATTTTCCTGTAGAGGATTTCTCTGTAGAGGATTTTCCTGAAGAGGATTTTCCTGATGAGGATTTCCCTGAACAGGGTTTTCCTCTACTACGAAACCAGTCCCGCTACAAGGCGAAGAAACATCCTTATTTTTGCTTTCATCGCATTTAACTTCTTCTTCAGGAATAGCCATTGTGGCCACACAAAACACATTATTTCCATCAAGAGCAGAAGCTTGAGGGCCATAAATATCAGAAGCGTTAAACCCATTAATAGTAGCATTAGCCACACAAGGAATGGCCAGGTTTTCAGGAGTTGTCCCATTGCAAGAAGGATCATCTTCAGGACAAGGTAAAGTTGTGTTAACGCAATTCACTGTGGCGTCTTCACATGGGACTAAACCTGCGACAGTCGACACACAAAGAACTGTATTATTAGTAGTGCAAAGGGCTGTGGTGCCCGAGAGACAAATCGACTGTGCTTCCTCGGGGCACAGAACTAGCAGATTCGCAGGCAAGTCGAATTGTTGCGGTTCTTGGTTCATGCTCTCGTTGCGATAGTTATAATGGTTGTAGACCCTGTACTTATACCCGATTCCCGCTTTAACCAAATTCCAGATTAGAAGGCCGGCTAGGATGTTGCGGATCGTGTGACCTCCGAAGAAGCTGCTTTTTTTGTGACCCATCATTCCGTAGCCTCCATAGCCGTAACCTAAGGCTGAGCCGCCAAATCCTCCGTAACCTCCGAACCCGTGATTCTTCCTGCTTCCCATTAGGCCCCCGAAGAGGCCTCCGAGGCCGGACGATTGCTTCATTGGAGGGCCTCCGAAGTAGTTGGGCGAGTTGTAGAGGGGTTGGCCTGGGAATCCGGGGTTTGGGTTTCCTGTGGGGAAGGCGGTGAGTATGTATAATATTTTTTTTAAGTGACGAAACGATTTTACTTGTATTATTATTAATATTATTATTATTAATATTATTATTATTAATATTATTATTATTAATATTATTATTACTGTTGTTATTAATACTATTGTTATTAATACTATTATTATTATTAAGCCTTGTTATTTTTTTTATAATTCTTTTTCTCTTGGGTGTTTGGTTTGGTGGTTTGTAATAAAATTCAATATTTTAACTTAAGTAAATTATTATTCGAGCTTCGACGTTTTGTGCTAACACAAACGTCAAGAAATATGCCAATTTTTTTTGTTTTTTTACATATCTTATCCTCCAAAAAATTGATATCCAAATATTATGCATTTCATGGTGACTGTGTACTATTGATTAATGCCATTAATCTTGTATGTAAGGCTATAGATTATTTGTTCAATTTTTCATATGATTATTTGATATATGTACTTACATTGAATATAGAGTATATACTCTATATTCAATAGTACTTATCAAGGAACACATTTGATTCTTTAAATTAAAGAACGTTTGGTTGCCTAACTTGCAGTAAGTATTGAGGGATTTTGCTACACTTACCAGGAAAGCCTCCGAAGTTAGAATTTGGGTATCCTTGCGGTTGAGGATGGAAACCGTTTCCATAATTATAGCTTTGTCCTGTCCCGTAGAAATTGTTGGATCCTGTATTTGGGTAGGATCCTACATGGGAAGCATAGGCAGGATTAGGATATTGGGAATTTGGATATTGAGAATTTGGATATTGGGAATTGGGATATTGCGGATTAGGATAGTGCTGATTAGGATACTGCGAATTAGGATACTGCGAATTAGGATACTGGGAATTAGGATAATGCGAATTGGGATTCTGGGAATTAGGATACTGCGAATTAGGATACTGAGAATTAGGATAATGCGAATTAGGATATTGTGAATTAGGATTATGCGAATTAGGATAATGCGAATTGGGATTATGCAAATTCTGTCCAGTTGCAGCATCATAAGAAGGTGGTGGTTGTCTCGGGTAACTTTGCGACTGATGCACTGTTTGCTTGCTAACGGCAGAATTTTGTCCATCAACATTCCATCCAACAGGTCTTTGATTCGCATTAGCATTATGGGGTTGATAAGCTGGAGGAGCCCCATCTGGAGGTTTAGCTTGCTGGTTCAACTTCGATACTTCTTGCTTAGGTGCCGAAGGAACAGCTTTTTGTGGCGAAGTCTGTACCTTTTGTTCCTTGGGCTTCTCTTTGGTGTTAAATGAGGAATAAGAAGAAGCAGCTGCTTGATCCGAAGACTTTGGTTTACTCCTAGTGAAGACACTAGAGCCTCTATTGGACCCCCTGCTTCTAGAACCGGATCGTTTGCACTCGACGAGGATATCCAAAGATACCACCACAAGAAACACTAAGAAAACGAACTTCTTCGGCAACATTTTAACGTTTATTTTTTCGCAATGCGATCGCGGTGTGTGCTGTGTGCGGACTAAATTGCACGGACGTATTAAAGGGTTAATTGGATGATGAGTCTTTGATTCAGAAACTTCCTTCTAAACAGAGGGGCTGTTTGATGTCGCGCTTTTGTCCGCGGATTTAATATGCTAATCAAACGGTGGTCTGCTCGAGCTCTTGTTCTTTAACATTTTAATCATAATAATAATTTGTTTACTTTGAATTGGAATTAGTTTAAGTGATAACAAAGCCAGAAATGACTTATTACTAAATTTATGATCATTTAAACATAGGATCATTTTAACTTACGATCATTTTAACTAACGATCATTTTAACTAACGATCATTTTAACTTACGATCATTTTAACTAACGATCATTTTAACTTACGATCATTTTAACTAACGATCATTTTAACTTACGATCATTTTAACTAACAATCATTTTGACTTACGATCATTCAAAAACTTCAACAGGATTCCCATCGGAGTCTGTAGGACCTTTCGAAGATGTATCAATAAGCATCCGTGGTTGCACCTTTGGGCGAGGACCATCCACCTCATTCTCTTCATCTTTGGGGAAAACGATATCACTATTGTTAGGACATTTGCTATTGTTAGAGGGCTGGCTGTCCTTCTCGCCTTGTTTTATTCCTTTCTTCTGAGTCTCCGACATTTTCTTCAGTGGGATTCAAAGCAATTACTAAACAGGCACGTACACACCAAATAGTAGCAAATACTGAACTAACGCAGAAGCGAGACGCGATTTATTGTAGTTTTGTGTGTATTTAATGTTTCAACGGCAAGAGCAAATAAATTAAGAAGAAATAGAGGGGATTTTAGTGCTAATTCAGATCCTGGTCAAAGATATTTCGTTGCGTAATGTACGAGGAAATGATCAGTTTACACTGCAACCTCAACATCCTCGAACTTATTATGGTTTTTTGCTTGGCATGAGTAAGATTGAAATAATGCTGTTGATAATTCTTTTAGGTATATTATACAGAGTGATTCTGTTCCTCTTTTCAAAAATCAGACCACTTATACATTTCGACCTCCCAAACAAAATATCTATATTTTTTGAAATTCCTAAAAATAAGGGTAGAAAATAAAATGGCCCCACTGGTTTGGAACCTTGAGTGCGCGCTATACCCAATAGTCTATACGGTACTGTGGAGCGCTTAATTGCGAAAGTACGGAGGTTCATTTGGTTTCTGTTTCAGTTTTACACTTGTTAAATTTTGTGTAAATAAATAAATGTACCCTATTATTAATAATAATAAAAAACTTACTCAGATAATTCTATGCTGGAATTGGTCGTTTATAATGCCTGCCCAAACGTTTAGACTAAATTGACGTTGATGGTGGTGAACGCGAAACACGTGAGGGTTTTCGTGGGCCCAAAAATGCAAGTTGTGCTGGTTAATTACACCGTTACGCGTAAAGCACGCT
>JAWQRP010001763.1:0-17781 GCA_033557875.1 Quadriops clusia | reverse complement strand
GAAGCGTGTAATATGTACTACAAATTAAATGAGTGAAATTAAAGATTACAAATACATGTATTCAATATTTTAATATTATTTGCTATTTTAATAGCTATTTTATCTATATTATTCACATTTTTTAAATGATGTGTATGTAATCATATAATTGCTGAGATAGCAATTACGATTGAGTCATTTGATGGCGGATAGAGTAGATGCTATACAATAGAAGAAAACCATACAAACGATACCAAAAGTGTTATCCAAGTTATGTCCGTTGTTACCAATATCTGTTAAATTTGGGAGTCTGTCACGTCTACTTCAGTGTTAGTACATTGGTATATGATTAGACAACACATGTGCCGAGTAGTGAACCTTTTCGTTAACTTTTCTGTTTTTTACTTTTTCATTATTTTTTTTAAATTTGTAAGAACAATAAATGTGGCTCTTTATGTTTTTGCATTTTAAAAACTTATGCCAAAAATTAATATTTGCAGACAAAATGACAGTTCTTTAATGCGATTACTCTAACGATCAATGTAAGACTAACGTAGGGGCACGTATCTGCGGAAAGTTTTTGCAACATGAATATTTTATAATGATTTTTACAATTGAAAATTTATAATTATAAAAACTAAGGACTACGACTAATATTAAATTCATTTTAATTTAAATTAATCTCAAATTCAAAAAATATGAAAATATCTCTACTACTACTATGTTCTTTTGTTCGCTGCTATATACATTACTGCTGCACACATTTTTAGTGAACATGATAATATGTATATGTCCAAATCATAAGATTAAATATATATGTAGGATAAAATGTATGTGTATATGGTAATATGTACACGTGTACATGGTCAGATGTACATGTGCACATGGAATAAGTATACATGTAGATGGTATTAAATATAGGTGTACATGGCTGCCCGTGATTTTTCACGGGCATTAACTAGTTCATAATACATAATGTATGATAATTCACATGGTTAGTTTAATAATTTTAGCGTATCACTAGATATAAAGTTAATTTAATTGTGAAACCAATAGCAAGAAATTTATTTCAAATACTTGAGAGCAATAAAATAGGTTATAACTATAAATATACGAAATTTCATATAGTACACTTTATATTAAAGTATTTCACTTGATGTTATTGATTATAACCAAATTTTAAAAAAATCATCCAATAGAAAGTTTATGTTACATCCGATTCTTAAAAATTACTACAAGGTTTAAATTACCATTAAATTGAATAAGAATTTTATTTAAGTAATTACTATGGCAAAGTTATGCAGACGTTACAATTTTATAAATCTACAATTAACGAAGCAGATGCTAGCTCGTCCTTTTTAATTTTTAATTAATCGATATTTCTTGAATTATTAATTATTTCAGTTCACTGCTTTTTATTAAGTTTTATGCATTCAAGGTAGAAAATACTCGCTTACTCGTTCGCTCATCATATTAAGATCGCCCATCGGCCGTCGCATTCTCGAATTAAAGATTAACTAATGTATGCCAACTTAAAAAGATTTTAAACTCAAAGGTTTAAACGGAAGAAAGAATTTTAATATGAAATGATCTTAATCTTAAAAAAATCATATCTCAAAATACCTTATTTATTAAAAATCACAATCTCAGTAAAAAAGAAACCAATTTTTTTAGTAATTGTCAAGATATATCTACTATAGAAATATAAACATAGGTATGTGAAACATTTTCTATATTGGTTCATTAATCCGAAGATTTATTCAACATTTGTTCCCTTAAGAAATTCACAATGTACTGTCAGGGATTTGATATATGCCATAAAGAATTTACCATAAAACTACGAGCCTAACTAGATTTGTTTTCTTCACGCTTCAATAATATTTTTGAGATATTTACGAGAACGTTATATAAAATTTATGGGTTTCGGACCAGGGAACAGAGAGTAGTTGCCGATGAAACAACCAGCGCCGCGGTCACCTAAACGAACATGTGGAACACATAAAATACGATAATTTATGAACAAAGAAGAACGTCCAAAAAGGGACGCTAGCCGGGGAGAACGAGGGCGGTTGCCCAACAAGCAAGAGGTTACGGGGCGATCGCGACGAGAGAAGCAACGAAAACGGCATTGAAGCAATCGGTCAAGATAAGAAGGGAATAACTCGGTACAAGGTGCTAGGGGGATGATTCATGGAACCTTGCGGATGTGCAAGTGGTTGTTATTAGGTGTCGGTGGAAGGGGTCTGTGTAGATGGGCTGAGTGAAGACACCAATTAGGATTAGCGGTGACAACAGTAAGAGGCCAGATCGTTTTCTTTTAATTATTTCCAAAGCATGTCAACAGCCTCTCTTTCTTACTATATTTTACGCTAGGTTCGCGTTTATCGGGTAGACGATCCCACACACGGAACATGACGAATTACGATCGTGACGAGACTCCTAACCCTTTCCCTCAATTTCAATAATAGTGATCACAGATGTTACAAAATAAAGCAAAGCAAATTAATCAACAAAGTAAAGCTAATTCAATTTTAAGTCATAATGAAGGGTATTCTTTGTTACGAAGCAAAGACTCAAATTAACGATTATCAAACTTCATTAAACAAATTCAAGTAATCAAAATAAAAAGTAAATGGTTTTGGTGAGGATTCAAAATGGTATTTTATTTCAGCAATGTCAGAGTAAATAATTGAGTTTAGTTTGCACGCTCTATCTCTATTTCTAAACCCTTTAGCCATCCAAGTAAACCCCTTCTTCGGGGTATCGCTGACCGGCGGCAACTTATATCCTCCACCGAGTGGGACAAAGAGGCCTCGGAAACTGCCCTGCTATGAACTAGGTTCCTTTTCCTGGTGGTGTACCGTATTTTACCCCTTTACCCGCACTTACCGCTCTCGAAGTTTACCCCTTCTTCGGGGTACGCTGACCGGTGGCAGTTTATATCCTCCCCCGAGTAGGACAAAGGGGCCTCGGAAACTGCTCTGCTATGAACTAGGTTCCTATTTCCCCGTTTGCCTGTTTACCTATGTGCAAGACAACATAGTCAAAGCAAAGCTCAAAGGATAGACTTCCTTCTTGCAATACTGACTGACCTGTTTTAAGACATCGGCATGAATTAACTACAGGTAAACTAATGTCCTTTTTATGTGGGCCCGTGGTCTTTGCTCACGTGTGAGGTCAATGATGAAGAGGCTGAAAGGAGATCTGCAGGCTATACTGTCTAAGGTCAAATAATATCAATCACGGCCTCGCGGATTATACTGCCTCGGGCTTAAAATTAAAAGGGAACCTGTAGGCAGCCAGGTTCACCCAAACGAAAAAGGCAAATAAAGGGGAAATCTTTAAACCGACAATTCTGAGGCTTCACACTTAGCATATTAGATTGCGTAGTTCGCGTGGAAAGTGACATTAAAGAACAGATACTACACAATATAAACAATTCATGAGTACTCTTCACCAAGACTCTTATATCAGAAAGTAACCAAACTTCAATAGTAAAAGTGATCTTCCCGAGTAACAAAGTAATACTGCAAAATAGTACAAAACAATAAAATAAATTATCCAACTGAACACCGAGGTACCCCAAATACCTGCCCTCCCCAGAAAGACCCTTACACACGCGTGACTACAACAGATGTTTCGCATTGGGATTCGAAGAATGCTAGTTGTTTGCGTTCTCTCTTTGTCTTGCTTCACTCATTCTGAGTTTCACTCGTCGTCTCTCCTGCCCTCTCAGTACTAGCCCTCGCCTTATTGGCAGCGATTTATTGACGTGGCGAATTAGCCTACGGATTCTGGATTTCTATGAACACAATGTAACATATGGGTCCTACAGACGATATACGATCACAGGTAATTAATTTATTTAATTACTTCGGCCACTTAAAATCAGGAATGATTATTTCAACCTCCCGCCATTTTTATACTGAAACGTTTTTTTTTAGCTCCAGTTATCAACAAAATGCATAAGCATGCCCCCATAACGTCACAGTACATTCAAAGGTATACTCTGTACTACAGCTGCAAGAGGTATAAAGGGTGTTCAGATGAATGTGTAACATAAAAACTTTCGCTTCTTTGGCACTCTTTTGCCGCCTCTTTGTAGATCAAACAACGGCGCGTTTTTTGCGTTACATATTCATCTGAACACCCAGTATTTGTAACATATACCTCAAGAGACTCGAGACGTAACATGGTATAGATTTTAAATATTGAATCGTTTCGTGAAAGTTTCTCAAACGCCATAAAAAAACTAGTAAAACCGAATAAAAAATACAAAAAGAAAATTTATTCGTCCAGCCCGAACATTTACAATGTACTAACTCCAAACCAACGTCGTTACTCCAAGCAAAAATGAGAATCCTTAACCTCGGCAGACCTAAACATTTTTCAGTCCTCTCCGATCAGGAAGCTATTGAACTAGGGGCCAGCTTGATAGAGGAAGTCGTTATCTTCGCCATCGCAGCCTACTACATCGTTTTGGAATCATGGAGACAATTCAACAAACGAGGGCAGGTGACGGAACAAAAGGGACACGAAAAGGAACAAAAGCGAGACGAAGAAAACAAAAGAGGACCGAGCAGGGAGGCTCTGGAAGCGCTATTCATAGAGACTAGCGAGTAGCTGGCGCAAATAAGCCAATTAAATAAATGGCTCCTGGAGTTGGAGCAAATATCCCAGGTGGAAATATTGGAAACTTGAATTCGTAAAAGTTAGCTTTCAGAATCAACACAACTGCTACACTAGAACCTCAAGGTCAGATTTGCAAGTTACCTTGGTAAACAATTTGTTCAAAACTAAGCACATAATAAGAAAATAACAACAATTAAGGAAAAAAACAAGTAAGAAAAAAAAAGTAACTAAAAAAAAACAAATAAGAAAAAATAAGAACAAAAATAAAAAATGACAATATAAGTCATTAAGCAAAAAATGGTAATCGGAGCCTTTCCTTTGGCCAAATTGGGCATCCTGTTTGTAAAGCAAGTTAGCAGGCCGCTCTCAAACCAAATCAAGGAGGCGGCCAAAGGTCACCCTTTCTTCAGGAAGTACGTCATCATCCCCCCAGCCCAAATCTACCATTGGTTGGAAGTCCAGGTGAAGATGTGGGTCCTCCACTTGGGAAAACCCGTCAATATTCCAGTCTTGAACGAGGCTCAAGCAGTCGAGTTAGGAGCAAATCTTTTGGGTGAAATTATCGTCTTCTCTGTTATGGCAGGGTTCCTGTACGAAGAAACCACTCGGCAACTAGCGAACAAGAGAAAGGCAGAAAAGGAAAAACATGAGGAACGAGAGAAGCTGAAATATTTGGTAGACGTCCTCCACCAGGAGTCCATAGCGCAAGCCATGCAAATACACGACTTGAACGAGATCCTTTTGGCAGTTATCCGAATTCCGGAAGTTAAGCAGAAGATCGGATACGGAGATCTCTACGCCAAGCTTCTAGAAGTCGTACAGGAAATGGGCGATGAAGTTGAGGAAATGGCCAAATCGTTGGAGGAAGCTGAGGAAGAATTTTTTGATGAAGGCGGCAAAAAGACAAAGAAGAAGAAGGCGAAGAAAAAGAAGGAGGCGAGCATTTGGTCAAAAAAGCAGGACGAAGACGTGAAGGAAAATAAAAAACAAGCTGGAAAACCAGGAGAAAACGACGAGAGACGAGAAGAGATAGAACAATATGAACCACATCGCAGAGAGCCCGTTGCAAAAGCTGGTGAAAAATTTCCTGTTGAGGGCAATGCTGATAAAAAGAAGTCTGTTGAAAAAGATGAAAATGGATCTGTTATTGATGACGAATATAAAAGGGTTAAATCAAAAGGTGATGAATCAAAATTTATAGAGCCTAAACTAGTACCTCAAAAAACTGAAGATCAGAAAAGAGAGGATCGGAAAACAGAGGATCAGAAAACAGAGGATCAGAAAGCAGAAGATCCGAAAGCAGAAGATCAAAAAGCAGAAGATAAGAAAGCAAAAGATAAGATAACGGTAGATCAGAGAGCAGAAGGTCAAAAAGAAGAAGATAAGAAAGCAAAATATAAGATAACGGAAGGTCAGAAAGCAGAAGGTAAAAAAGCTGAAGATAAGAAAGCGGAATATACAAAAACCGAAGATCATAAATCAGAAGATAAGAAAACAGAAGATCAGAAACTAGAAGATAGGAAAACAGGACATCAGAAAGCAGTCCACAAAATTCAGAAAACAGAAGATAAAAAAGCGAATCTTCAGAAAGTAGAAGATAAGAAAGCAAAAGATAATATAACAGAAGATCAGAAAGCAGAAGCTCAAAAGGTAGAAGATAAGAAACGAAAAGGTAAGGTAACAGAAGATCAGAAAGCAGAATGTTTAAAAGCAAAAGATAAGAAGGCGAAAGATATCACAACAGGAGATCAGAAAGCAGAAGGCAAAAAAACAGAAGATAAGAAATCGGAATGTACAAAAACCCAAGATCATACATCAGAAGAAAAGAAAGTAGGAGATCAAAAAATAGAAGATCTGAAAGCAGTCCACAAAGTTCAGAAAGCAGAAGATAAGAAAGCGCAACTGCAGAAAACAGAAGATCAGAAAGCAGAAGATAAGAAACGGAAACTGCAGAAAACAGAAGATCAGAAAGCAGAAGAGCAAAAAGCAAAAGATCAGAATGCAGAAGATCGAAAAGCAGAAGATGAGAAAGCAAAACCCCACAAAGCAGAAGACCAAAAAACAAAAGATCGAATTTCGTCCTGTCAATCAAAAACTAAGTAAAAAACAATGTAACATGGTTGTCGGAGCCTTCCCCTTGGCCAAATTAGGAATTTTGTTCATCAAGCAGGTCAGCAAACCAATATCAATTCGCATCAAAGAAGCCGCCAAAGGCCACCCTATCTTCAGAGACTACATTTGTATCCCTCCTGCTCGAGCGTACAATTGGATGGAAATCCAAATAAAAATGAAAATTCTCAACATGGGGAAACCGGTCAACATACCGGTTTTGAACGAAGCTCAAGCCATTGACTTAGGAGCCCATTTGCTGGGCGAGTTGATTGTCTTCACGATCATGGCTCTCTTCCTCTTCGAGGAGACCTCCAAGCAAATGAAGAAGCAGAGGAAGATAGAGACGGAGAAGCATGCAGAGAAGGAAAAGCTGAAGTATCTGGTCGACGTGTTGCACCAGGAGGCCGTGGCACAGACCATGCAAATCCAGGATTTGAACGAAATCCTTTTGGCCGTGATTAAAGTCCCTGGAATCCGGAAGAAAATCGGCTACGCCGATTTGTACACGAAGAAATTGGAAGCTATTGCTGAGGTCACCGAAGAGGTTGAGGAAATGTCCAAATCGCTCAAGCAAGCTGAGGAGGAGTTTCTCGAGGATAAGCCCAAGGAGAAGAAGAAGAAGAAGAAGGGGAAACGGGCAGTTAAATCGGAAAGCAAGAAGGGTACTAAAAGGCAAAGTGATCTTACAGAACAAAAAGGTGGTACAGAACAAGAAGATGCCAAAGAACACAAAGAAATCAGAGAACATAAAGATATCAAAGAAGAAAAAGATATCAAAGAAGAAAAAGATATCAAAGAAGAAAAAGACCTCAAATCACAGAAAGATATTGGAGAAGAAAAAGATATCAAAGAACAAAAAGATCACAAAGACCCTTCAGAGCTTAAGAAACAGAAAAGTACCAAAGGACAGAAAGATCTAAAAAAAGAAAAGGATATCAAAAAACGAAAAGACGCCAAAGAACAAAAAAGAAGCAAACAACAGAAAGATTTTAAAGAACAAAAACATCTTAAAGAAGAAAAAGATCTCAAAGAACAAAAAGATCCCAAAGAACACGAAGATCTCAAAAAACAAAAATGTCTTAAAGAAAAAGAACTCAAAGAACAAAAAGCTCTCAAAGAACAGGAAGATCTCAAAAAACAAAAATGTCTTAAAGAAAAAGAACTCAAAGAACAAAAAGCTCTCAAAGAACAGGAAGATCTCAAAAAACAAAAATGTCTTAAAGAAAAAGAAGTCAAAGAACAAAAAGCTCTTAAAGAACAGGAAGATCTCAAAAAACAAAAATGTCTTAAAGAAAAAGAACTCAAAGAACAAAAAGATCTCGAAAAACAAAAATGTCTTAAAGAAAAAGAACTCAAGGAACAAACAGATCACAAAGAACAAAAAGATCTCAAAGAACAAAAAGATCTCAAAGAACAAAAAGATCTCAAAGAACAAAAAGATTTCAAAGAACAAAAAGATCTGAAAGAACAAAAAGATCTTAAAGAACAAAAAGATCTTAAAGAACAAAAAGGTACCAAAGATCAAAAAGATACAAAATATCAAGAAGACTCCAAAGGTCAAGGAGACAGGAAGGGATCATGAACATGCCAACCAGCAAGATTAAGAGGAAGTCATTAGACAAATAAACAATAACAAAAGTCAAATAAGTAACAAGAGAAACTGTATCCCGGGGTATAAATTCTCATCAATCACTTGTCATATCCGCATGGGGCATTTTGTAACATGGTCATCGGGACATTTCCTCTAGCAAAATTGGGTGCAGTTTTCATTAAGCAAATCAGCAAACCCATTTCGAACCGGATCAAAGAGATTGCTAAACGCAACGTGTTCTTCAGGAGGTACATCTGCATCCCTCCGGCTCAAGCTTACAATTGGTGTGAAATCAAGGTGAAGATGTGGATCCTCAACTTAGGGAAACCAGTGAACATTCCAGTTTTGAACGAGGCTCAAGCCATCGAACTAGGAGCCAACCTTCTGGGGGAAATGCTCGTCTTCACGGTGATGGCCTTGGTCCTCGTCGAGGAAGCTTACAAGCAGTTAAGGAAGCAGAGGAAGCAGGAAGCCGACAAGAAATACGAGAGGGAAAAGTTGAGGTACATGGTTGACGTGCTGCACCAGGAGTGCATCGCCCAATCCATCCAAATCTACCATTTGAACGAAATCCTTTTGGCTGTGATGAGGATAGAAGAAGTGAAGAACCACATAGGGTCCTCGGACTTGTACACGAAAAAACTCGAAGCTGTCGCGGAAGTGAACGAGGAAGTTGGAGAAATGGCCAAAGCTCTTAAGGAAGCTGAGGAGGAATTCTTCGAAGGCGAGAAAAAGGACGCTGACAAGGGGAAGGAAACGGTGGAGAACGGGATTAAGGATGTGGAGGGAAAACTAGGGATCAAAAGTGTTGAACATGGGGAAGGCACTGAAAAGAAGTCTGAAGTAATGAGTAAAGAAGAAACAATCAAGGAAGAAGTAGTAAAAGAAGAACAAGTACAAGAAGAACAAGTAAAAGAAGAACATGCAAAAGGAGAACAAGCAAAAGGAGAACAAGTGAAAGTAGTACCGGTAAAAGAAGAACCAGTAAAAGTAGATCCGGTTAAAGAAGAGACAGTAAAAGAAGAACAAGTAAAAGAAGAACAGGCAAAAGGAGAACAAGAAAAAGTAGTACCGGTAAAAGAAGAACCAGTAAAAGTAAATCCTGTAAAAGTAGAACCGGTAACAGAAAAACCAGTAAAGGAACCGAAACAACCAGAAGGTACTGACAACATCATTGGAAAAGAAGAACATCTAAAACCAAAGAAGGAAAACATGAGAAGATGTAATGTATTAGATCCATTACTGCTTTGGTTACAATTTCCATATTTGTCGGACGAAATAAAATTTCTGATGGTGTTGTTGTACAAACTGAAACAATTCGCTTATAGCTGAAAGCACATTCATTATATGTGCTGAAAGTCCCCTGTATTTATTTATTGAATTATTCACCGCTCATTTCAAAAGGTACTCTTTAGGGTTACCAATCAGCCTAAAGTTATCAGGCAATCACCAATTTGCGTCGCATAAATAGCAATCTGAATTATTTAAGACAGTTTTTATCATCGGGATCTCTTTTGTTCAATAATGATCTCGAGAGAGTTCCTGAAAAAATTTTCTATGCATATTAGCCTCGCAATGAAAAGCAAACACAAAATAAAATAAATCCCCTGATATTAAAAACTACGAAACTTGAACAGTTAGCGTTAATTGCAGTGGGTTATTAAATATTAACATGTTTACTTCTAGTACGTTTCATTTAAAAGCCATTTTCGGTAAAATTATCCATTAATAATAAATTAAATTCTTTGTAACGATGGAAATCGCCTGTTTTCTGGTGATAAATTAATTTTCATTTAAGAGATATCTATTGCTTGAAATAAATCGTAATAATCATTCTACTGTATTTATTTAGTCTTGGATATTTGTGTGATCTTAGATATTTTGATATTGTGACGTTGGGGGAGGGGGGGCGCTACGATCGATGATCTGAAAATCGCAATTTATTTCGAGAATCCAGAATTAAGGAAATATTCAAATCCTGGTCACGGCACCACTGTGACGTTTGAGGGAATACCTCGCTGATGCGCTCTAAAGCGGCACTTATTTAAACATTCCGCAAGCGGAAATGGAGGGAGATTCAAATCAACCCGAAAATTACCTGTGATCGTCTAGCATTTGGTAGGAACCCTTTTTCGTTGTTTTCGTAGCATCCCAGAATTCGTAGGCAAATGTCACGTCAAAGAAAATAAACGCCATTAAGGTGAGAACTGTTATTGACAGTAAATCAAGTGACAATTTAATGAAGAATTGTGTATTGTGCCCCACGCCTGAAGACGGCAGCCAACGAATCCAAAACTCCCAGAAGGACGGCGTTGAAGATATTCCCAAAGGCACTGAACAATTTATCACAATGAACTCAACCCCACGAAACCTTTCGCTCTGAACCGCCCCCAACGCTCAATCGTTTTCTGGGCTACCCCCAGTGACTCTGATCGACCGCCTTCTACCGGAGACCTCGAATGAATGAATCTTGAAACCAACTTTCAGTGACTGCCCGCCCGATCGACTCGCCCGCTCGCTCATCTCTTCATGACCGTCAATTCTCTCTATCTGACTGTTCGCAAGCAGGTTCTCCCGATCAACCCTCTGACTGACTCACCCCCTCCTCCGTTAAAGACTCACTGCCTGTATCTCGTCCTCTCAGGGTGCCTCTTTTCGCGCGGTTACCTCCTTCGGAAGAACAACTGATTAGTACCTGCCTTTTGCGACCGATAGGCAGCTTTGGTTTCTTTACTCGACCACACCCTCTCACGTCGGTACTTTCATTTTTTTAACCATCGCAGGTTGGTACCCTTGTAGCTTCTATTGGCACATCTTCCAAGCAACCCGAACCATTAGAGCGACCTTGGCCGTTTCCGCCTCCTCGAGACGTTCTTGTGAATAGGGCCTTTGTTGGCACAATGCTTTGTTGTTTGACCGGGCGCTCGCCTATTGTTTGACCTACCGCCTGACTTCTGGGAAAGATTTTCCAGCTTCTAAATGTCGCAACATTTGGCGCTCATGTGACTTACATTTTGATAAGACCCTCATTTGCATAAATTGCGTAACCTATCTTTATACCTTCACAATATATGTATTAATTTATACTGAAATATTAGAATAACAAAGTATAGAATTTCAAGAAAAATATTCACCAGAACAGAAGAAAACAAAAAAAAATGAATATGTCCAAACAAAGCAAAAACAAATTTTTGAAGAATTAAATTGTTAAAAACTTACATTATTCCGGGAATTGATATCAATTGGTTCTTTGAGGATCCTTCGAGCGGTGTCAGCATCATTTTTGATAACAGCTTCGTGAAGCAAAAGATCGTTTCTTTGGATGATGGCTCTTCTTTCTAATTCTTCCGGAGTTGCAGTAGGCGATGGACAACCAGGCCGGAGTGCACAACCTATTTCCGGAACATTCATTTCCGGATAATTTCGATTTTCATATTCCGTTTAGTTATACCATTGGTTATACCAATATGTTAGTTTTGTTCATTGATCCGGATCGCATCCACATAGTTGTTTTAAAGTCACCCACTCTTTAGTTTAGCTTCACTTTTTGGAGAAGGATTTAGATTATCATTATTATTGTTGTTATTTTTATTAGGTATTTCGTACTGTTAGTAGGTACTAGTAATTAATATTAATAGTACTCTTTTTATTATTAGTACCACCAATATTATTATTAGTAGTTATTATTATTATTATTATTACCTATTAATATTATTGTTATTATTAATTGTTGTTATTTATTTCTTTGATTTGGTTGGATTTCTAGCACCTAATTCTGGCACCTTTTAAGAAAGAACTGGTCGACGTTTTTCGTATTTTAACGATCGCAGCACGTTGATCTTAAAAATAGTCATCATTTGTGAAGCTCGTCTCTCTCCAATTTCCTTCCCACACGTACATTTTTCTTCATTTCTGGAAAGGATACGACGCATTATCCAGTTTCCTCGTTCCCAAGCGGAGGCCTCTGTGCATCGTCCCAGCCTGTAACAATCAGAATAATTAATTGAAGTTCGTGCAAAGACGTTTATAATGCGATGTTTTTGATGCGAAGATGTGTATAAGGCGGACTGTATGAATGTACACTTGGTATCTATTTAAATGTCACGAATATACGATTTGATTAAAACGTGTAATATTTTTTATTGTACGAGTAACGTATCATTAAGAGGATTAATATTTTATGTTGTAAACAAGAATTTAGTATTATATATTTTATATTGTTTTTAAGTATAATATTTAAATATGTATATGTAGCGGGATCATGAGATTGTCTTTTGTCCACCAGTAACGCAATTAACGAGCCAGATGTGGCAGCAATTAAACTTTTGCTCTTCATCAAGAGATGGCTGCTGGCGAGCATCATCTACGTTGTTCGCATGTCAGCTCCTGATGTTTCAGTAACAATGTTATGCGTTGCTGTAGGTTAACTAATGGAGAGAGCGAAGGAAATTTTATTAAGGATCGTGGTTTCCCCTCTCTCTTTCTCCCTTTCTAACACACTCACTCAATTTCTTTCTCTCTTTCTAACTCACTCACTTCCAATCTCTCACTTTTCCTCAGTCTCTTTCTCTCTCTCTCTCTTTTCCTCAGTCTCTTTCTCTCTCTCTCTTTCTTTCTCTCTTTGTCTTTCTCTCTCTCTCTCTCTGTGTTCATCAGTTTATCTCGCTCTCTCTTCCTCTTTCTCTCGGATGTTTCCTCGTTGCCACTGAAGCTTTTAGAACCCCCTTGTATTCTAATTGCCACCAGCAAACGCACCCCAGTTCAACTACAGAGGATGTTATCCTTAATATCATTCCTTTATAAATAAAAAGATATAATAAATGAGGCAAAAAAGCTGTACCACGTGGTCATAGGGGCAACTGACATCATCTCTCCCGACAAAAACCAGCAATTATTTTCTCATTAATTTACGTGTTAAGTTTTTGTTTAAATCGAATCGTGTGTTAACGAAAAGAGTTTTTCTTTTCTTTAAAGTCTGAACAGCAACGTTTAGCTCGTTAAAAGCCCATAATTCACAGTATCAACGCTCATTGATAAAGCAGCCTTATTATAATTTTAAATGAGGTTATTAGTTACAGCAAATCACAATAACAGGTGCATTGCTAACGCAACTAGTCACACTGCATAATAAAATGTTTCATTGCTGATATAAATATTCTTAGCATCCGTGTATTCTTCATCTGCATAAATCCTAATCCTTGAAAAGTGCATCTAAGAGCGCGCCATCAGCTATGCAAAAACTGCTTTGTTTCTGCTTGTTGGCCATTATCAAGATTTCTTCGTGAGTATAAGACTTTTTTAAGTAATTAATCAAATTTAATGAATGAATCAAATTTAATGAATGAATCAAATTTAATGAATGAATCAAATTTAATGAATGAATCAAATTTAATGAATTAATCAATTTCAATAAATCAATCAATTTCAATAAATCAATCAATTTCAATAAATTAATCAATTTTAATTAATTTTAATTTTAATAAATTAAACAATTTTAACGAACTAACCTATCAGTTTAATTCAACGAGACTTGAAAATACAAAAATTCCAAAATTTCTAAATTATGACACATAATGGCAGAGTTGCTACTACTTCCATTAAAACTGCTGGGTTGGAAAGTACGCAAGAATACGTAAGTGGAGCTAAATAGTTTTTCTTAAAATTGTTACACTAAATTTGGAATAAAACATGATTGATTAAGTTTTCTTTGGGGGAAAAGTTATGAAAATTTTGACAATAGGTTGACAACGTCCGGATAATGTCCTAACCTAGTCCTGTTTGATTTTTTGATTAAAATATTGGTGAAAAGATTTTGTTTAAAATATTTTGTTCTTCACAATATTTTTTGTTCAAAAAATTTTTTGTAAGATTTTTTGTATAAAAGATTTTTTGTACAAAAGATTTTTTATACAAAAGATTTTTTATACAAAAGATTTTTTGTACAAAAAAATGTTTAGATATTTTTTTATTTTAGAGCGGTAAGGATTGCTGTGCAGCATGGAGAAGGTCCTCACTGGGACGAAAATGAGCAGGCTCTATATTTCGTAGATACGTTCCAAGCAGTCGTTTACAGGTGGAAATATGGACAGACTTTTATAACCGAACAAAGGATAGGTAACATTAAACTAAAAAAAGAAACAACAAATTAAAATAAATTGTTGGGATTCCAAGATAACTGCGAACAGTTGTTTGAAAATTAAGTGTTTCATGTAAAATGAAAATTCCAATTTCTAGGAGGCGACTCCGCGGGAATAATAATTCCAATTAAAGGAGAAAAGAACAAATTCATCGTGGCCGGGGATAGGACACTTTCAGTCCTCTCTTGGGACCCAAAGAAAAATAACTCCGGAGTCTTAGAAGAAGTTTCAAGTGTGGACAAAGATAAGCCAAGAAACCAGTTTAACGATGGTAAAGTGGATGCCTTGGGACGTTTATGGCTCGGTGAGCATTGAAAACTATCTCTATTTTGCATTTAAATGGAACTGGCATGTTTGTACTTTTCTTGGAAAATCCTTGATATTGTTATATTATCTTCTAAATATTATTATATTATATTCTAAATATTATTATATTTTATTCTTCATATTACTTTATAATAATGTACTTTACTATTATGATATTATATAAAAACACAAATCTAATTTTCAGGCACTTTGACAAGGAATCTCGACCTTTCTGTCGCGAATTACGGGGGGACTTTGTTTTATTTCAAAGGGGACGACATACGGCGCCCTCTGGCGAAAAAGGATCGAGTCAGCATAAGTAATGGGATCGCCTGGTCAAAAAATAACAAACTTATGTATTTTATCGACAGCGAGACGAGGAAGATTTCAGCCTTTGATTTCGACCTTAATAATGGGGATATCCGGAACGAAAAGTCTGTCTTTGACCTGAAGGACCATCCCGAGTTGCTGGGAATCCCCGATGGGATGACCATTGATACTGATGGTAATTTGTGGATCGCTTTGTATGGTGGACATTCGGTGAGAATATTTCATTTATATCTTTTTTTTTTATTCTTGTACTTTTTACTTACATTATTTATTAATCGTTTTAGTTTTCTATTTATACTGTAATTTTGTTTTTATTAATTACTTACCTGTCTCATTTGTTATTTACTATGATTTTTTTTTAAATAATGCGTGTTTAGATAATCAAAGTAAACCCTACCAACGGCTCCCTACTGCAGCAAATCAGAATTCCCGCCACGTACGTGACGTCACTTACATTCGGCGGCCCAGGATTGGACGTTTTGTACGTCACGACCTCTCGATTGCGATTTGGCCTGAACATTCCTCCGGATGAGCGCGAGGCAGGAGATATCTTTGCGATCAAAAATTTGGGTGTTAAGGGGATGCCCTCCAATGATTTCGTCATGAAGCTAAAGACGTAAAGTGAATTCGTGTCTATTAATAAAACCGACAATAAGTATCAATAAAATTCCTAACCTATCACTTATAATGGGTGTGTATGTTTATTAGTAATGTTTATATTGCAGAATAATTGAGCTTAATTTTATTTAATTGCGCATGTAAGAACGAAATGGAATGGTAATGGAATTAGTGAAATAGCTGGACATGTGAATATTAGGTTAAACTTCAAAATCAATACCAGTAGCGCAGTTGAATGTTTCTATTATTTAGTTATTCCTTTTAATAACAATGCCTATTGTTCTGGGCACAATAAAATTGGAACTACACTGTCAGAAAATACAATTTAAAAAATTACTCAACAATTTAACGGCTTCAAAAACATTTAAAGCCCACGTGTTATAAAATAAATCATTATCCTAAGTTACTGAAACTATTGGTTCCTGTGACATTTATCTTCTATATGATTTAAAGCTTAACATAATTGTGGTTTTAATTTTAAAATTGGAAAGGAATACGAACACTTTACAGCATCCTTTCAATATGATAATAAAGTATTGATTGGTCACTGAGTATTTGTTAAATTGTATAAACAATGTACCTATATTATTTATTTTTAAATAAATATTGCACTAATTTTTGAAAAATTATACTTTAGGATAAAAGTATACGTTAGGATAAAACTATACATTAGAATAAAACTATACGTTAGGATAAAACTATACGTTAGGATAAAACTATACGTTACGATAAAACTATACGTTAGGATAAATCTATACGTTAGGATAAAACTATACGTTAGGATAAATCTATACGTTAGGATAAAACTATACGTTAGGATAAAACTATACGTTAGCATAAATCTATACGTTAGGATAAAACTATACGTTAGGTTAAAACTACACATTAGGATAAAACAAAATAGTACGTAAAATCTACATGAAATGATTACATCCACTATTATGGTTATATGCATTTTAGATTCTTTGTGTACAAACGGTCACACCTCCAGGCTTGTGCGAACGATGAAAAATCAATTTCCGAAACAAATCGGGTTTAAATTGAAAATTCGCAATTAGCGCAGAGATGAAATAGTTGCTGGAACTTTGGTCAACATGAGCAATGCTGACAATCCAAAGCGAGCATTCCATTCGGCCAGATATTCCATTTATGCGACGGAAACGGATGTCTCCCAACATTGTGTGTACTTTGGAAATAATCGAACTTTCCCAATTTTCATGCGGAAACGGTTGGGATATCGGAGTGATTAAAATATTCAAGTTAAAAAATATCACAGATTGGGAAAATTATTGCAAACTGAGGAAATTCTTACAAAGTGAGGAAATTCTTACAAACTGAGGAAATTCTTACAAACTGAGGAAATTCCTACAAACTGACGAAATTCTTACAAACTGAGGAAATTCTTACAAAGTGAGGAAATTCTTACGAACTGACGAAATGCTCACAACCCGAGGAAATTCTTACAAACAGAGAAAAAAGAGAAAACCATTACTCGCAGAGAAAATTAAATTAACAATAATAATAAAAGAATTTCCATTTCATTGCAATCCGTCTTCTTATGTTTATTTTCAATTCCCGCAGCAACATCAGCGAGAATTAGGATTAACTGCCTCGTTTATGGTTAGTTTCAGATATTTATCTTCATTTCAGGGAGAGAAAAGGAGAACGTGATACCGCAGTGCCTTCCAAACAAACGATAGTGTATGATGGAACACACGAAAAAATGTTTTCCAACAACTTTTAATGATTACAACATTTCGGCCTGTTTATTTTGTAAACCAGATACTTAATTAATCCATGGAAAAGTTTTAATTAGAACTTGTAACTAAGGTTTCTATCTAGTTAGTACGTTATACATCATCAACAAACATAATTACCGTCGTAACGTACGTACGTACGTCCGTCCGTCCGTCGGTAAATCGTCGTGTAAATTATACATTAACAGTTAGTTAAAGTATATCATTTTGGAGCTTTAGAGGCAATCTGGTGAATTTTCGAAAAGTGAGGTTATGCAATGGAACGTTGGATGGAACATAATCAAGAACTGTGGAATGTGCATATACGTAAATGTTATAG
>JAWQRP010001762.1:0-17782 GCA_033557875.1 Quadriops clusia | reverse complement strand
AATATTATAGTCTTAAACAATATTTTAACCATAAAAAATATTATAGTCTTAAACAATATTTTAACCATAAAAAATATTATAGTCTTAAACAATATTTTAACCTTAAAAACTATTATAGTCTTAAACAATATTACCTTAACCAATACTTTATCCGTACATAAGCAAATTATTCATTCAGAGAATTACCGATATCCTGATTGTGAGTAATCTTTAAAAAAACCCAATGAGTTTCATGAATGCTGTATTAAGAGCGGTTTATTAAAAACAATCGCGATATTAATATGTATGAATAGTTGTTTATTGAAATTACCGCCATGTCGTATCACCTAACTGCACCGTTTATGCTAAGTAATAGCACATAAATAGTGCAATTATGTGCGCTTATGCTTATTTTTATGCACATGATTTAGAGTCAGTAGCAAAACCAATATTTTCAGTAATAAACATGTCGTTTAAATACACTGGCCTGCAAAATTAACACCTACGAGCGAGCAAAAATTTCGGTCATTTTCAAGACTCTGTAACTCAGAGCTTAATGACCATCCAAAAATGTTATATATATCATTTCAAAGGAAAAACGTTCCACATTTTGATGTCTTAAACAAAAAGTTTATTTTTCTTAAGAAACCCCCCTTTTCCACATGAGAAATAAAAGACCGAAATTTTTCCGTAAAATTTTCAAATTTTAAACACGTCCACGGGCCCCAATGATTTTTTCTGATTAGTTTCTCCAATTTGCATCTTGTAGTATGAACTTTATCTTGTAGTGTGAACTTTTCTCTATGTGCTCAACTTTAATTCATTTCTTTGTGACAATTTTAAACTAACCTATTGACAATCAAAGAAAAAATCACACCTTTGTCTTTTGACAGTCGTAACTTCCGGTAGCAAATAACAATATGCAGTTAGTCTACGGCATAAGAAATCTTAGGACATTCTTTCCAATGATATTGAGTGCAATTTTTCATAGCGTAACGCTTTATTAGGTTAATTTCGTTCAAAAATATCCTTGAAATTTACCAATTCGCCGGGTCGTATGAAATCTGTGGTCACATCGAGGACATGGGCGATAACATTGCGATGTTTACGTTTTTTATAAGTAAAACCTATCAGTAGTTAGTTTAAAATTGTCAGAAAAAAATGAATTAAAGTGGAACACATAGAGAAAAGTTCATACTACAAGATGCAATTGGAGAAACTAATCAGAAAAAATCATTGGAGCCCGTGGACGTGTTTAAAATTTGTAAATTTTAGTCTTTCGTTTCTCATGTGGAAAAGTGGGGTTTCTTAAGAAATGTAACTTTTTGCTGAAGACATCAAAAAGTGGAAAGTTTTTCCTTTAAAATGATATGTATAACATTTTTGGATGGTCATTAAGCTCTGAGTTACAGAGTCTTGAAAATGACCCAAATTTTTGCTCGCTCGTAGGTGTTCCCTTAATTTTGCTGCCCAGTGTATATAATACAAAAAATTTAAAAAAACTATACAAAATTTTTAAAAAAACTATAAATAATTTAAAAATTTTGAAAAATTTAAAACTAGAACAAATAAAAAAAAAACAAAAAAATTTTTTTTAAATTTAAGAAAATACAAAAAACATTACGACTGAGAATTATGAATAAAGATTAGGTACAAACAAGAATTATAAACAAGAATTACAAACCAAAATTACAAACAAATTTACAAACAAAAATTACAAATAAATTTACAAACAAAAATTACAAATAAAAAATTGCAAATATGAGCGCAGGAATCAATGCATAAAGAAGGACAAAGAAGCAAACCAACCAGGATTGCATCTCTTTTTAAGTGCAATCGAACTCGCAGAAAGAGAAATAACAAACAAGCCGGTCAGTTAAGTGTGCGAACTTCTGATGGAATGTGTGCAATCAATCTTCAACCCCCGAGGGGGCGGCGACTTAAAATGTTCTCTCTCGAAGTACAACTATCAAGCCGGAAACTAGCAGTGACTTCGCAAGCCCTGGAAGTCGTCGAACACTCGATATTGGCCAGAATCAGCTCGTGACGTCCCGACGCCGACGCCGCTGACAATTCTGATAAATGATTAAGTGCGTTTTTAAGATCATTTCCTTTATTAAATGGAAAAAGTTTTAACCCGCCAACGCCGCTCGCGAGGAATCTGATCGAATAACGGCTCGATGGCTTTCTTTTCGGCTTTCGCCCTCTCAGGGAAATATTTTTTTGCTCGTAAAGGGCTAGGGGGAACACCATTCGGGTTAAAAGCGGTGGAAAGCTTTTCCTATGTGTTACATTTATAAATAGATAGATGTTCCAGGGAGGGACACGGGTTAAAAGGTCGTACCTCAGGAATTTGGAATGTTCAATATTCACCTTTTAGGGACGAAAATATTCAATAATGTTGAGGGTTGTCGCGTTTTGGATAAATCGGGAGCAAGAAGTTGGTAAATATTTTATTGGCAATTGATAAATATGAAATTTTTGATTAAATGGAATTCTAGTTTAGTCCTTAAAATTAATTTATAGCACGATTTTTAAAAAAATGCTTTCTAAATTTTTTTACACTTTTTCGATAGTAAAAAGTGGTCAGTATTTATGTCTAATTTTGGATAAATGAAGAACTGGAAATAGAAAAAATATTAATATGATAAAAGTTGAACTTTAATTAGCTTTTCCGTATACTTGCACAATTGGCGGAGGCGCGTTGTCAATACTGGTACTTGACAATATACGTATAATGTATTCTTTTTTCGTGGACTAAATTTTAATTGTAGGGTTTATCTTCGTGGGATTTAAGTCCTTGAATAAAATTTTTTCTTTAGTTTCTTCAGAGCATTTATTTGGTTTTAATGCGTTTCGCCCAGCACCGGGCTTCTTCAGAAAAACATTTTGATTTTTGGTGTTTCTTAAAATTAATTAAATTAAATTACATCACTCGTGTCCCTGGAGGTTACCTCTTTCTATACGAGTATTCCTCTAGACATTATACCAGCCATCATCATCAAAAAATGGAATAATATAGAACCACACACAACACTGACTCAACAAGAATTCTTAGATGCTCTGCACATAATAAATCATAACGCATATTGCAAATATAAAGATTCCTTCTTCATTCAACACAGCGGACTACCCATGGGGGGTCCCTTATCTGCCGTCCTTGCGAATTTGGTGATGGAGGATCTGGAAGATACCGTTATCCCACAGCTGCCTTTTCAACTACAGTTCTACAAAAGATACGTTGATGATTGCCTCACAATCACCCATAAAGATAACATACCCACCCTACTCAATGTATTCAACAGCTACAACGCAAACATTATATTCACTCACGAGTTAGAACAAAATCACAGGATAAATTTTTTGGACATAACAATTTTCAATAACAACAATGGCACATTTTGCATCAGTTGGTACACCAAACCTACTTCTTCAGGCAGATATTTAAACTATGCTTCATCGCAGCCCCATCTCCCCAAAGTCAACGTAGCAAGAGGCCTCTTCGTAGAGCCATTAAGCTCACATCACCACACCTGAGAATTTTCACATTAGAAAAAGTATCCAGCATCTTAATAGACAACGGGTATTCACAAGACTTAATCCAGAAGATCCGAAGAGAACGTACGTTTACACACTATAACCAGACACCTATAAAAACACCACTAAACCCAAGATCACCTACACACCCACTCCTTATGTCCAGAGACTCTCAGAAAGAATATCGCACATTTTAAAACCACACAACATAAAACTTGCTCATAAAAACAGTAATTCAATAGGATCCAAACTTTTTACAAAACTTAAATCACCCATATCAACTTTAAACAAAACACACACCGTATACAGATTAAACTGCCTGGTTTGCCCTAGTTCATATATAGGACAATCCCAACGTCATTTAAAAGATAGAATTAAATCACATGTTTATAGCATAAAAAAACACCCACCAAGGCAGCACGACCCTTCAAAACATACTCTTGAAATGAAACACAATTTTGACTTTAATAATCCCCTAATTATATCTCAAGAAAAAAACCTTAAATCTAGATGCATCTTAGAAATGATACATATAAAAAAGAACGAAAATAACTCCATCAATGACAGAAGAGATGTTGATGGCCTCAGCCACATATACCACGGTCTTTTCTGAGAGTCTCTTCCTTCTTATCCAAGTTTTTCCTTGAAACCTACACCTTTTCCTTACCCCTATTATAATAATTGTTTTTTTTGTCATAATTCCAACTAACTTTCTCTTCGTCTACTCCACTCACAGGCCACTTGATACAAATTTCAAACTACCTGTTAACTCCCCTCCACTAACCTAGGGACCCTAGCCTCCAGCTTGTTGCCAACTCCATCAGATGTCCACCACATTTTCCGGCACGCACACACAATATAAAAATCGGGACGAATCGTTCATTAAATTTTATAATCATATCTTTAAAATGTAGTCAATAACGAAAAAACAATCAATCCTTGCCATGTTGGCATTTTAGTTAGTAATGATTTCAATGTAAGTATAAATCCAATATCTTAACCTCACTAACGTTTTCAAGACATGTGCCCTACCTGACAATGTACTTTTTACGTGTTACGCGTTAAAACCAAATAAATGCTCTGAAGAAACTAAAGAAAATATTTTATTCAAGGACTTAAATCCCACGAAGATAAACCCTACAACCCCGACAATATACGTGTAGATACAGGTCGGCGCTGATATAGATTATTATTATCAATAGGAGTTTACATGTTAAAAAAATTGTATACTCATAATCATTATATAGTTTTCTACTTTTTCATTATATATCTGTTTATTTATCTAGTAAATATCCATATGTTTAGCAACAAAAAAGAAAATCACTCACGTATGATATTGTGCTTGAAGAAAGTTGAATTCCTCCTTGATCCGCTCCAGAGTGTCGGCAATAGTGAACTTCAACTGACCACCTTGCGGCGGAGGTCCCTGAAAAAATAAATGGCCTCATTATTGCAGGCAGAGAGATGGCCCATAAAATTGGGCAGTTTACATTTTAATGCACCTCAGAAAATCTTGTCGACACAAAAACACGTTTTTAATATTAATAACATTACACCTGTCCGAGGACCACCGAAAGAAGCGCCATAGATTTTTTGTAATTGCATCACGATCCCGGAATGACGGAGGAGAGCTTATTGACTTTAAAGGTTCACTTTTATGGCCCCATAAAACCTTCAATGCGCTATAAAAATATAATCAATCTCTAAAGTTCAGGGTGGAACTTGAAAACTCTTCTAGTATTACATTATATACCTATACATATACATATAGGTATACAATATAATCATACGTGTATTATATAATAGGATAGGATTATATTATAGGATAGGAGTATATTATAGGATAGGAGTATATTATAGGATAGGATTATATTATAGGATAGGATTATATTATAGGATATACACATCAGGTTTAATTGTATTCAGAAAACAAGTAATTTCACATTATGTATTGTTATTTTCCTCATTTATTTTGTTTCTTTTTATATATGTCGATTAAGTTTTCTCAGTGTAGCGCTTGCGATATCCGCCCATTGATTGATCCAACAGTCAACGATGATGCCTACGTATTTATGTATATGCCCGAGCATGTAATAACCAGCTCATAAAAATTCCCATTTACTTTTTGTCCCCATAGCTTGGCGAAGTAATTCTACGTGGGAAGTTATTGATAAAACAATGGCGTGTTTCGAGCTTCTCGTATTAACGATGCTAGTTTGTGAACCAAGCCAAGCTTTTAAACAGATTAATATCGTCGATAGACGTCGAATGTCGGAATCGAGTATTGTTTCGTGTTAGAAATGCGCCCTTATGTGTTAACATATTCACCCGAAACGATTATATGCTGAGGCTAGGTAATGGTTATTAACTAACCATCGCCGCGGGCATGAATATGAAGCAATTAGTGGAAAAACAGAGCTAAGTCATGATTAAATGCGTTCCAGGCTTTCAATCATAAATTCACGATGTGTACTTTTTGCTTCGGCCTATTTTCTAAATGGATGTGCTTTCTAAATTACACAGTACATATCCTCAATACCACAAATTCTAATAGTATCATATATACTAATACTATTGTTTAGGTACTATTCTACGTATAATAAAATGCAGCTTTGTGGGTAATAGCAAAAATAATGTGATGTTTTGTATATGTGCCTACACTGAAAGAAAACTCGTGGAGTCTTTGTTTCTAAAGCATTTCATATTTAGCTCAAATTAGCGCGAAGTAGTTCGGCTACTACTTGAATTAGCTCTCGCCTATTACTCGAATTAACTCGCCTAGTACTCGAATTAGCTCGTCTACTACTCTAATTAGCTCGTCTACTACTCGAATTAGCTCGCCTAGTACTCGTACTAGCCGAGCTAATTCAAGAGGAACAACAAGCGGGAAGGTAGCGACTTTGTCACGAATTGATTAATTCTTAGGAATTCATAATTTATGAAGTCCTATTCCCTCCTGCCCGTATTTAGTTTCGGTTTAGACTGTCGACGATGACACGAATACAAGTGCGAGGGTAGCTCCGGGGTAACTACCACTAAAAGAGGGATGAAACCCCTTTTAAACCGCTACATAATCTAGCTATATCGTTCCGAGATTTTCACTGCATTATATCCGCAAGCGAGGGGGGCTCATTACAGAGATTTGTTAAGAGGTTCATTGATTTGATGGGGTGGCTCTCGAATCTACTACCCTCTCTAATCCCGCTTCGACCCGAGTGTAATGGAACATAACTCGGGTAAAAATAATTTGGGGGTAAATGTTGATAGAAAATATTTTGAAACAAAAACATCTTGGAACAAAAATATCTTGAAACAAAAATATCTTGAAACAAAAATATTTTCAACAAAAATATTTTAAACAAAAATATTTTAAACAAAAATATTTTAAACAAAAATATTTTAAACAAAAATATTTTAAACAAAAATATTTTGTAGCAAAAATATTTTAAACAAAAATATTTTGTAGCAAAAATATTTTAAACAAAAATATTTTGTAGCAAAAATATTTTAAACAAAAATATTTTGTAATAAAAATCCGCTAGTGTAGGTAAAAGTTTCTCTAGGCTGAGGGAGAAACATATGAATCAGTTGATTCAGTAGTAGAGGTAGAGGATACTTACTGTACATTAAACCATGGAATTTTTACATAACTTAGACCGACCTGAAATTCCGCCTCATGTTCTCTATCTTATGTTTAATTTTTAATTTAAATATCGGTTTATTGTACAACAATCATTTCTTACAGTGTACCTCGAGTCGAATAAAGAGCCCTTGTGGCTGGCATGCAAATGTAGACCGAGCCTTGTAAACGCAACTCGGGCTTTAGGGTGGCCGTCCGCTCGGTTTCACTAATTTCACTTTATTGGTTGAGCGTATCAAAGCTCCAGCGGCCGGACAATTATCAAACACTCCAGAATGCAATCAACAGAACCATGAAGCGTATGAAAATTAATACCTCTACTTGAGGAGGAGATTGCGCATTCATCCCTCATCAGGAAATGGGAAGTGACGTCACCGCGAAACACATCGATCGAAGATTAGCTATCACAGATGACAAACCGAAGTAATGCTCACCCTTGTATTTATACTATTAGTCTGAGCAACAGTGCGAAGTTTAAAGACTTAAACTGACAATGAGCTTAAAGGCTCCCATTGAAATTAAACGCTCAAACTCAGTTTAAACATTCAAAAAACAAAGATAACATATCTTTGAATATCTAGTTGCTTATAAGTCAGTAGTTGTCTACATATTTCTTTTTGGTCATCAATATACATACTTCTTATTCCTATAGTGCACACAAGTAGTACCATTAAGCAAACAAATTAGGAAACAAATTTCCAATAAATATTTATTTTTACAATACTTTACATAGAAATAAGGTAATTAATTATCTTTAGTACGTCTTCAATCCTTTAACTATCTTTAAAGTCTAAGATTAGATCTTTGGTATGTCTATAAACATACCAAAGATCTAAAACTTTAATTTGTATATGTACAATCCTTTTAGTTTCTTTACTATAAAAATTAATTAAATCCTTTTGGGGCAATGATTCAGATAACTGGTGATTCAGACGACTGGAGTTCGGATAGAGAGTTCTAGTGTACTGTGGTTCTACTGTACATACTCACATTCTAACAACCCTTTTGATTTATTACATCAACCATCGTAGTAGTTGCAATTAGCAAACACCATGTAGTCGGTCATTTAATCCCTTTTTCGCTCGACAACGTTATAATGTATAACTACATCTGGTATAACCCATATATACCCTAGAAAACAAACCCTATGTGAACAACAGGGGGTGGCAACCCCGTAAACAACTCGAGTTTATTGGCTCAATCAGATGTGAATCTCCTAATGGGTTCGGTTGGCGAAAAATTAATAAAAAAGAAGTGGAAATTACGCCAGGCGAGCGGCATACACGACTTGATAGGGTCAATTTAGTTGACCTCAGTAATTAAACAAGACTTTATAACCAAAGACCATGCGGCTGGAATTCGATGCGCACTAATGTTACTCCAATGAGTAATTAGTGGTCTTGCCTCCTACAGTTTCACTAACCGGCCGGCTCGGACGCCCCACAAAATTCACTTCTACATGCAGCAACGTTAGAAGTTGTTCTCTCTATTAGATGTAAAGCTAGCGTTAGCCTATTAAGGCCCCCCGAATATTCTCACGATAATTAACACGGATGAGGAGCATAAGTTTTCTTTTCGTTTTGTTTTAATAGATCCATTTTGCTTGCACAACTGATGCTTAGTACATGTGTGTGCTTGCTGTACAAACATACAAATAAACAGGAAGCGGTGCTGCCAATACTCTGTTTTTATTGCTAAATTATCATTATCTCCTGTGCATGTACCCACGTACTAATTTCCGTACGCGATTAATAAAATAACGATCGTCATAATTATAGTAATTACTATAGGAAATGATTTGTCGTACGTCTATTAAATCATGCATAGGCAAAAGTATCTTAATAAGTACCCCTTGGTTTACATTTAGTTGTTTATTTCTATTTGTTACATTTTTTTATAATAATACACGTATACAGGGTGGTCCATTTATCCTGATACTTGCAATTATCGGACAATCGAATCATTTTAGAGAGAAATGGATTTAAGAATATAATTTAATGGGAAGGGAGAAAGAGGAATACATGATGAACGATTTATTTGTATGACGGATTGAAGGTTGTTTCAAGGTCATTCGAATTTTTTGAAATGGAAACATATATTTTTTACTGTTTATTCATATTATTAGCAAAAAAATAAAATACTTTTGTATAAAAAAATTTTCAAATTAGAGCATAGTTTCTTAGATATTTGTCGATAAAATATTGATTTCAGGAATTTATTTTATTTCGGTAGTAGGCGTATAACACTTTACAGGAACAAAAGAACTTCATATTATTTCATGTACGTCTAAACATTTATTCAAAATAGCAACGTTGTTCAATTCTTTCCCCCGAGGGTACCTATAATTCGAATCTATAAATGTAGTTTTCATAGTGTTTTTTTCTTCATGCTGTATAATAACACATATGTGATAATAACAAATACCATTGGAATGTCAATCACATAAAGATCTAGGCAACATTTTATTTTATTTTAAATAGTAGTTATCAATTTTAAAATGAAATAAATAAACACCTCACTGACACTACTATGATATTGTTGAATTAACATTTAGTTGATTAATTGATAATAATACTATTTCAAATAAAATAAAATGTTTCCTAGAACTTCATGTACCTAGTTGCCATTATAGTTGTTTTTGTATAATACAACATGAACAAAAAGGACACTATGAAAACTACATTTTTAGATTAGAATTATAAGTACCCTGGGAGAGTGAATTGAACAACGTTATTATTTTTAATAAACATTTATACGTATATGAAATAATATGAAGTTCTTTTGTTTCTATAAACCGTTATATGCCTACTACCGGAATAAAATAAATTTCTGAAATCAATATTTACTTGACAGATATCTAAGAAACTATGCTCTAATTTGAAAAAAAATTTATACAAAAGTTTTTTATTTTCTTGCTAACAATATGAATAACCAATAAAATATGTTCCTATTTAAAAAAAATTAATGACCTTGAAATATCCTTGAATCCCTCATACAAATAAAACGTACATCATGTATTCCGCTTTCCCCCTTCCCATTAAATTATATTTTTAAGACCATTTGTTTCTAACATGACTCGTTTGTCCGATATTTGCAAGTATCAGGATAAATGGACCACCCTGTATATATATATATATATGTATACATATATGTATAGGTACGTACCTACATAGAATAACTAATATTATTGATTCAATGACGGTTTGTGTATATTTAGATTCGGATTATGGAAGCCACAGCAGGGCAGGCAACCACCTCTGGTGGGTTAATTAACAACAACGCAGCCCAGCTACTAGGTTAGGTTAGGTTCTTGTAGTAATCCATCAAGCTTTAACACCCATTACCAGGGTACAATTAAGGCCACCAATGGGGGACACGTGATGTAATTACTTAAAATCTGTGGTTTGTACTCTTATTTTTAACAGGTGCTCGATCTCTTCTCGAAGATCTTCTTTACATATCTTACGGGTCAGATCATTTAATTACAGGTTTCTCGGCTTATTGTTTATTCCTTGAATGGGGAAGCGTGCGTGATTACATCGGAGCTAAATATATGTGGCTTTACTTGGACGTTTAAGTTATTTGTGACCGTCACATTTAAATAAAAGTTATTATTATTGAATTGCTATGCGCATGGGAAATTTGCATAAATGTAGTTGCGACATATGAAAACAATAACAATTAAATCAGGTCAAAGAAACATAACGAACTTTTAAAACGGAATATAATAACAAGTAGCTAGTCATGCCTTAATCGAAAATTAGAGATATCTTTAAGTAGGAATAAAATGTAGCGAAACAAATGGCACAATTGTTCCCTTTTTACTCTATTGTTTATGTTTATTTATATTTAGAAAAATCAACTTTACTAGTTCACTTTTAAGCAAGAGTAGGATTTAACAGCAACTCTATAACCCAGCAAATATATAACCCTACAAATGTATGACCCAGCAAATGTATGACCCATCAAATGCATGACCCATCAAATGTATGAACCATCAAATGTATGAACCATCAAATGTATGAACCATCAAATGTATGAACCATCAAATGTATGAACCATCAAATATATGAACAACCAAATGAAACATTTCGCCAGTTGCTTTAGCAAGCAGCAGCAGCAGTTATCGGAATTTGGGGCTTCGTGCTCGAGATGCATCCGGCAGTGTTTAGTCTATCAGAAGTATTGCAAATGCGAAGCAATAATAAGGGTGTCGAATGACGAGAACGTGCATCTGTTCCCCAGGCTGGAATTGCAAATATATCAAAGGGTGGTGCGAATGCGGTTCGAAACGGGAGAAATAATGCAAAGGAGCGGCCGCCGCCTCCTTGATTTACTCGCGCCTCCTTCCTATATTATTTATATTGCGCGAATTATTTTAGGGCCGTGAAATAATCCGACTTGGAATTAAGAATCATTCTTCTCGCCGACCCAATCTGCAAGTTAACGCGCCCGAGTCAGGCTCGACCGCCGTGATAAATTGCTAATGAATTTATTATAAACCATAAAGCAACAAATTGGACGCTCGTTGCTTTTTCTCCTTGCACTCTTCCCTCTTTCGATTACTAGCAAATGGGAAATTTCATGACATTGATCGTCAAATGGAGTGGATAATTTCCTTTCTTACATATACGAGTATGTACACCCAGATTCATTTTAAATATCACAGATTTGGATTTGCGCAATTTATTATTTATCTTATTTTCTTGTAAGTTTAGTGTCTTAATAGCCCTAGGTTTATTTCGTTTATTTTCATGTATATTTAGTATCTTGTAAGTGTAGTGTCTTAAAAGCCCTAGGTTTATTTATCTTATTTTCTTGTAAGTTTAGTGTCTTAATAGCCCTAGGTTTATTTCGTTTATTTTCTTGTATATTTAGTGTCTTGTAAGTATAGTGTCTTAATAGCCCTAGGTTTATTTAGCTTATTTTCTTGTAAGTTTAGTGTCTTAATAGCTCCATGTATATTGTAGGTCTTGTAAGTGTAATGTCTTAATAGCCCTAGGTTTATTAACTTATTTTTTTGTAAGTTTAGTGTCTTATAGCCCTAGGTTTATTTAGCTTATTTTCTTGTATATTTAGTGTCTTGTAAATGTAGTGTCTTGTAAGTGTAGTGTCTTAATAGCCCTAGATTTATTTAGCTTTTTTTCTTGTATATTTAGTGTCTTGTAAGTGTAGTGTCTTAAGAGCCCTAGGTTTATTTACCTTATTTTCTTGTATATTTAGTGTCTTGTAAGTGTAGTGTCTTCATAGCTCTAGGTTTATTTAGCTTATTTTCTTGTATATTTAGTGTCTTGTAAGTGTAGTGTCTTGTAAGTGTAGTGTCTTAATAGCCCTAGGTTTATTTAGCTTATTTTCTTGTATATTTAGTGTCTTGTAAGTATAGTGTCTTCATAGCTCTAGGTTTATTTAGCTTATTTTCTTGTATATTTAGTGTCTTGTAAGCATAGTGTCTTAATAGCCCTAGGTTTATTTAACTTATTTTCTTGTATATTTAGTGTCTTGTAAGTGTAGTGCCTTAATAGCCCTAGGTTTATTTAGCTTATTTTCTTATATATTTAGTGTCTTGTAAGTGTAATGTCTTAATAGCTCTAGGTTTATTTAGCTTATTTTCTTATATATTTAGTGTCTTGTAAGTGTAATGTCTTAATAGCCCTAGGTTTATTTAGCTTATTTTCTTGTAAGTTTAGCATCTTAATAGCCCTAGATTTATTTCGCTTATTTTCTTGTAAGTTTAGTGTCTTAAAACCCTAGGTTTATTTAGCTTATTTTCTTGAGCCTTTAGTGTCTTAATAACAAGACATGAGAGTTGCCCAACGTGGAGTTTGAACGTCACTTCTAAAGTGGTCGCAGAAACTATTGCTTACCTAAATCATTAACACGCATTATAAAATAATTTAATTTAGCACAAGAATAATTTAATTTGTGAATGAAATATTCAATTTCATTAAACAATAAAATAATGTTGTTTATTGAATACTATTAATATTTGCATTCATGGCTGATTGTTATTATAAAAAGCAATTGCTTTCCAATCGTGTCCTTTCCACTTTTGTAATTCTGGTCACCGTGCATAGTCAGTCGGCAAAGAAAGAGCTCCATGGAAACATTCTTATTTACTCGTCTCGTGCTCCTCAAACAGCCTCCTGCACCGGCGGATTGGAACAGAGACGACGGCTCTAAGGCTCTGTTTACATAAGTTGTGTAATAAAAGTAGAAGTAGTGCAAACAGTAAAACAGTTTAGCGAGGGAGCGAGCGAGCCCGGTAGCTCCAAACTTCACCTTAATTAAGAACCGCTTGTTGATTTTTTCCTCTCACAATTAATTTGTATAAGAAGTTCGGGTCAGTAATTTTATTCGGCATGTTTTTATTGTCTGCTGCAAATTAGTTAACCGTACCTCGGGTAAACTTGGATCTAATTGCAGCGAAACTTTGGCAATTATGCCATTTCCCTCGTCGGCGCAGAGACGGCAGGACGTGTCTTTGAGCATCGAGTTGCATAAGCAACCAAATAAAATCCTCCATATTTTATCTAATTTTTTCCAATTTTTTCCCTCGCGTATTGTCCATATATGTGTGTACCTAGAGTAGTTCAAGCAATAAAGAAATAAACGTATACCCCCTTAATTAAAAAAAAGGAAGCAAAAGGGGGTAGAAACACAGCAATGCAACAAATAATTGGATTTGCGACAGAAAGATCGCTGGGAACGTCATTAGCGCGTTGCAAAGAAAGTGCGAGCTGCCTGTCATAATTATTATACTAATGGTGTAGACAGAATAAGAACAAATTAACGGTTCCGTGCGAGTCGATAAACTAGGGGGAAACTAACAAATATGACGGCGGCAAAAAGTGAGGACGTCTGTCTATCCCGGTTTTAATTTTAACGAATCCAGGCGCAAATGCATCTTGCTAAAATGCAATTATTTGTATACAACGCCGCTGAACTGACTAGACTGGTCCGCTCTCATTCATAATTTTCCGCTTTGGGTCGACGACTTTCATAATGCAGGTACATTGTTTCAGAAATAAATTATTCCCTTCCGAACACCTCCAGCGATTTAATTATGTAAGGTCTGGTATCGTCGATTAATTCATGGCGAACGTGAACTTGCTACTCTGGCGAATGCGAAATCATTCATTTATTCTTTTTTTTCTGTATTTTTCTGTTTTTTTCAGCGCTTCATTCTTATGTTTCATTTTATCAATGTGTCATTTTTATGTTACATTTTATCAATGTTTCATTTTTATGTTACAGTTTATCAATGTTTCATTTTTATGTTACATTTTATCAATGTTTCATTTTTATGTTACATTTTATCAATGTTTCATTTTTATGTTACATTTTATCAATGTTTCATTTTTATGTTTCATTTTATCAATGTTTCATTTTTATGTTACATTTTATCTATTTTTCATTTGATCAATGTTTCATTTTATCTATGTTTTATTTTATCAATGTTCCATTTTTTCACTCTTTCATCCAGCAAAACTTGTTTGTGTATCCGGCTCAGTGAATTTGAACACCCTGTATACCAACGCCAGGAAAGCATCGAATTGCTAAAACAAATAGTACAAATAGCACACGTGAATGTTCACGGCATCCGTTCACAATAATCTACGATTGTGTTGACCTGCATAATTATTCATGAAACACACACCGAAATTTAATGAGCGCAATGCTTCTGCCAGAATTACGGAATAACTTCCCTTTAATACTTTAAGTGGATTTAAACGTGCTAAATTTCGTTTTATTTTTTTTTTAATAAATATATCAATTTTTATTCACTTGTGAGTTGTGACTTAAAAAACTATAAATCTCGTTTAAAAACTATGAAATCTCGTTTAAAAACTATGAAATCTCGTTTAAAAACTATGAAATCTCGTTTAAAAACTATGAAATCTCGTTTGAAAACCATAAAATCTTGTTTAAAAACTATAAAATATTTTTTTAAAACTTCAAAATCTCGTTAAAAACTATAAAATTTAAAAAGAAACATTAAAATATATTTCATTAATCACCTCACATTAGTCAGAGTATACGCACCTGCATACTTGGTTGCATATACGGCAGATCTAGTACGCTAAACAGTAGTATGCGAGCGCAAGCGAGCATCGACTATTACTACATAAACTTGTTCACTACAGAACGAGCTAATTAAAAAAAATAGTTCTTATGAGCGTCTACGTCATAAAAGGAATGTATCCTCACAATTTTGGCACTTTCAGAAATTCAATGATGAGTGAGTCAATGAATGAAGGTGTAAATGCACAATTGGCGGAGGCGCGAGGACAATTCTCGCAAGTATCTTTACTTTGGAAGAACATGCATACTATTAGTACCTAATGTTGTTATTAGTACCTAATGCTCTTATTAGTACCTAAATGCTCTTACTCATGGATGAACCTGGTTGATTGATTGATATTGCCATTACTTCGGAAACAATTGTTAAAAAAGCGACAACAGCGTCTGTTAGTGCTGCAAATGATGCGATATTATTTATACATATTGTTCCGAGGAAACTTCTTCAGGGCTCTTGAAGTATATTAAATTTGTAGTTGGCTTTGTGGAAACGTAGTGAACGAGCGTTGAAGAGCGCTGCGCAACCAATTATTGTACCAGATACAGGATAAACAGCGACAAAGAGTGGATGGAGAGGGGCGTGGGAGGAAGAGAGAAGAACAGTCGCCGAGCACGACATGCGAATCAATAAAAACTGACACTTTTTTCACCCTACACACGTCTATTCTATAGCCTCACGTCCTGCACCAGCGGACATATTTGGAATTTGACTCTATTCGACTCTAACGATTACAAGCTCGCCATATCGTGATATCTCGCTCATTTTCACCAATCACTCCATACTTTTAATGACATTAAATCCATCATTTCAAGCGGGTTTAGTTTACATCGCTATGGTGCCGATCGGCTTGTCCTTTGATAGAATATTTCTAAAAGGAGCGGAAAATTTTGTATTGTAGTGGAAAATAAGTGTATTTATGATTGTCCTCTCTACTTCCCAAATAGAACAATTTGATAGAACTAACTAAACAGGACTTACTAAATAGAACTAATTACATAGAACTTACTAAATAGAGCTAATTACATAGAACTTACTAAATAGAACTAATTACATAGAACTAATTACATAGAACTTACTAAATAGAACTAATTACATAGAACTTACTAAATAGAACTAATTACATAGAACTAATTACATAGAACTTACTAAATAAAACAGAAATAATGAGCCTTTCGAACAGAATTGTTTCCCAATACAAAAACAAAAAAGAACTACCCCCCTTAAACTAGTACTAGAATTCCACAAAATGTTAAATTCAAACACTCGCACGATCCAAGTTTTTACGTCTTCCTCGTCTAACCGCAAGTTATATTGTCTTTGAGGCACTAAAGCAGCCACCTCAAGTATCCGTGTTTACTGTATCGATCCCAGCCGAGTTCTTACCCGGAAATTTCCCTTATAGAAACAATTTAAAACTATTAAAACGTTAACGAAAAAACTTGGTACTTTCAACCAAGTTCTAAGATGTTATCTTCTCGGAAGAGCTTATGAGCTTTCCTCTTGACGTTTCTTTTCATTTAGCGCTAGGATATAATAATTTTTGTTCGAATTTCGGAGACAAACTTTTATATTAAGTTTGATTGAAGTTTAATTCGAGGATTAAAGTGGCTGTTTTAAATGGCCAACAGAGATTCCACCCCCCGAGGGGCCCGCCGAAACTTTTGGCTCGGTCGAATTTCGTTTTTAATCTTTTAAATAGTCATTGTCAACCTTTTAAGTAATTTTCCTCTCTCCTCGCAACTCTTAAATGCGTTTAAATGCTACTTCCACAAATAACGAGATTATCTCCAACTTGAAAATTTTTCATTTAAATCTATAGATTCAGTTTATATCACATACTTATACTTGTAAATAATTACATATATAAATATACTTAATGAAAATATAATTATAATATAATATATAATTATAATATATTATATAATTATAAAATATTATATAATTATAAAATATTATATAATTATAATATATAATTATAATTATATATACATAAAATTTATTTAAAATAAATAACTATTTTTCGGACGATCGCTTTCGTTGTATGGAGAATCGATTTTACACGCATTGAAGTACGAACAACAGAATAAAAAATAAAGTGAATAGCGCGTATCGACTAAATTAAACGATTTTATCTCAGCGGTAACGAAAATTACTGAACCAGAAGAGGGACACGACATCATTAAAATCGACTGTAGCAGGCCATGGATACCGTGAATTTCGATGCACAATCATGCACTATATTATGTGCAATTTAACATATTTAAGTGGTATAAAGTGTCATCTAAACCTACCGCAATTTAATTTTTTTATAATTTATACATTAAAACGAAATATGTACGGGAAATTTAATTTATTTATTTAAAAAGAAATATTATTAATATCTGTAAAAACAAAGCATTAGTAATATTTGTAACAAAGAATTTTTAATATCTCTAAAAAAAGTATTTTTAATATCTCTAAAAAAAGTATTTTTAATATCTCTAAAAAAAGTATTTTTAATATCTCTAAAAAAAGTATTTTTAATATCTCTAAAAAAAGTATTTTTA
>JAWQRP010001761.1:0-17783 GCA_033557875.1 Quadriops clusia | reverse complement strand
GAAAGGACATAATTTTTATCAAAAGGGAATATTCAAAGTCATCCTGCGAAGAGACAAGTGCCTATACAGATATGGAAACTATATCAAAAAATAATCTAATGTATGGTACTCATTGGTACATATGAAAGTGTCAGAAGCAAATACATTTGGTCTCCATGCGCACGTACTGCTGAAATAGACGTTATATACAAGTTCATATTTTGTTCGTATGTTTTAATGCACCTAGCGTCCAAAAATATGGCGATATTGGTCGCATTTCATGTTTTTCTATGTATTGTCTAAATTTAAAAAAGAAATACATTATCGGTCCGAGGGCACAAAAATTAAATTTTAACGTATTAAAATCTCATTACATTGTAAAATGTTCTCATATACTTATTTTTATTTAGTAGTATTATATTTTTTATAATGAAAGCATAGTTAACAATTTGGTACTGCTAAATTATGTTCAAATAATTAGGACATCCTGCATAGTAATTATGCACGGAAGAGACATTAATACCATACCAAATAACAGTTAGAAGCATTTTGCTGTAAAAAAGTTCAATTTCTCAAACTTTATAATTTTAGCGAGTTATAATGTGAAAAAGCAACGAACACTCTCATGAAGAAGAATAAATTGAATTTTTTCGCAGGTACACAGTCAAGCAAACTTTATTTATACACCCCTGTGATTTAGGTAACCAGAGGAAATGTAAGTCTAATAGATAGCGTATGACATGAATGTTTGGTTGCGTAATTCCGTATATTTTATTTCTTACCCAACTGTACACACATGACCGAGATGAACATTGTTCTGAAGTTATGCAACCCAATTTGCTTCTGTGTACCACACATAGAGGTACGAGCACATTAGTGTTCAATTAAATATGTAAATAAAAAATCAAATAACGTGCGGAATTATTGGAAACTTAAATTTTATGCGTTATATTTCTATTCGAAAACCCGGAATATGCAATAACACTTTTCTTATACATACTCCCAAACTAGTTATTAAAGCAGGAAACCTTTTTACCTCTCTGCCAAAGCATAATGAAATGAATTTTGTTTCATGTGCTCCTGAAACTGTTTTGCGTACTGCTTTCAAAAGTTTTTTTCCTCAACAAGAAAATTTTAAAGTAAAAAAGTATGTAAGTTTTATTTAAGGTCAACAGAATAAAACAAGTTTATTAAGCTATAATAATGCAGTCGGAACACATTTGCAGAGACCTTTACTGAACTTTTCATTGTTGTTTTTACTCACATCAAAAATGATATAATTCACAATATGTTGTATTATAGAAAATAAACGAAACTTTAACTAATATACGTTTATTAGGTGTATACACATTATCGTACAGGATATGAATAACACAATTGAAATTACCAGAAAGAAATAAATACAAACAATGAAAATAATACATACGTATAATATACATCTGTAGAAAGAATGCTATATAATAAACTTATACCGACAGTAATTAAGTAGTAATAAAAAGGTAATTGCGGTGAATTAACAATAAAATAAATACATTAATTGAAATGCAGTTAACGAAAGTTCCGGATTAGGTTCGTAAGACTAGTACAAGGGTTCAAGTGCTTTTCGTTCGTTTCTTTCTGTTAAAACTAAGTTCCACTGTTGATTTCAATAATAAAATATAAAACACCTACATACTTGACTTAAACATACCTGTTATTCTAAGCAACAGATTTATTTTTTTTTTAGTTTTTTGGAAAATATATTTATCACAATTCAGGAAAATACGTTTCATTTTTTATACCTATTCATATATTTATATTCTTTAAGGATATATGTATTTGTGTTAGGGATACATAACGTACAAAAATTTAAAGAATCTTTGCAAAATAGTAATGCACTGCCATTCTAGTATAATTCCAAGCTACTGTTTTTAAATTTAAATAACTGCCAATGCAAATATTAACAAACAAAATTGCTGAATTCTAATATCCATAACTGCTGAATTCTAATGTCAATAACTGCTGTTATTTTTTAATTAATCCAATGACAACTGAATAGTATAATCTCATCACTTTGCTGCAAAGAAACTTTAAACAATTGAAAAAATGGCTACATACTTTTGCTAATTTGATCTGGCGATATGGAATACTTTTCGTTTAATAAAAAGCTTCAACAATAATATACAAACAATATGAGACGAGCTATCGTGTAAATAAAATCTTACAATAAGTTACATAGTAATAATAAATTTATATAGTAATTATAAAGTTATATAGTAATAATTAAGTTACATAGTAGAAGAAAAGTCATTTAGAATCGACCGCTTCAGTTTAGTTAACGCAAAACGTTAACGATAAAATTTCTAATTAATAATCCAATAAAATATACACTCTTAATCTGATGAAAGTGAACAAAGTGCTATACACTATCGTTTTCTTAAAAATATAGCCTTCGAATCGATTTACAGCTAAAAGAACTCTAGTATCACATCACACAATTTATAAATCGTTTCGTTATTAAAAAAGTACAAAACAATCTGTACTTCTTTTGTGTGCAAATACTACAATTTTGTAAATGAAGCTACTTTCTTCCTTCTCTTAAAATATTAAATCACTTTAAAGTAATTGTTACTTTAAACAAGTTTGACCATTTTTTCTTCAATCTATTTTGATTTGAAACAACTTTTACTTTGAACAGTTTTGACTTTAAACAATTGAAGAGTACAGGGGAAAAAAGATGAGGGACACATTATGAAAAACAAACTAAAAGTGAACGCTGAAGTGAAATTGAATGGAATAAGAGGAAACAGAAAAAAGGATGAGAGTCCAACGGTATCGGGCATTAAAGTTTGCTGTACAGAAGAAGAAAGATTAAGTTACCAGTGATTATACGCAAGGAAAATGATAAAACGTAATGGCACCCTCATATTTTTTCCCCTGTACTCTTAAATTTTTTCTTTAAACAATTTTGACATGAACGATTTTGACTTGAAATAATTTTTACTTTAAACAAGTGTGACTTGAACAATTTTTACTCAAAACTATTTTTACTTTAAACAATTGCAACTTGAAACAATTTTCGCTTGAAACAATATTTACTTTAAACAATTGCAAGTTGAAACAATTTTCTCTTTAAACAAGTGTAACTTAACAATTTTGTGTCGAAATAATATTGACAAACTAATTTTGCTTCAAAATAATATTCGCTTCAAAACAATATTTGTCTTAAAACTTATCGTATGTATCCTCTTAATACAATTTGTGACTATTTGAGCACTATTTTTTGTGAGTGCATAACAAATGCAGTATCGATTAATGGGAAACAGACTTTGGGTATTCGTATATTTAGGGCTCAATACGAATTACACGATGTATCAATACTCTCAGTCTGTTTCAATCTCATTCCCTTATATCTTGGTCCAATGCAACCAAATATCCGGCACCTTGCCAATCACTTTCACAACAATCACGTCAACATCACAAGCGATATGTGTTTTTGTTATCTCCTCGTTTCGATAATTTAGTAATGTGATACTTATTTACAGCAATTTATTTGTGCTCTTAAAACATAAGTAATCGTTACTGGATTATACTTGTGTTCTAAAGAACAGGGAAATGCTATATTTTAAACATATTTAAAAAAAGTTTTACCTGTTAAAGGTAAGTTACCTTAGTACAGTCAAAAAGAAGCACATATGTTATAAGATAATTATCTTAATTCTTTAAAACTAGAAACATACATCTAAATTTTTTATAGAACAGCAAAGCTGATAGCGTTTTTTTTCCCACCGAATTACGTGGAAAGCACATTTAGAACCACTAATTGCAAAATTGGCACAAAGTCTCCAAAGATTTATTATTATTAATTATTAAATATAGAGAATTGGTATCATGTTATTCAACACGTTCACTAACTACAAATTTAACATTGTCTAACGCAATTGTTTTTAATGTTTTTATCTTATAATTACAATACAAATAATTTCAATTGAATGTTTGAAAATGAGTCACAATGCCTGGAAATACAAGGACAATTCGCAAAGTACAACGGGCCGACGTCCTTTTCTCCAAACATGCAAAAAACACATATATATTTTTTCAAAGATGTCAATAGTTTTTAATTACCTTGTACGTATTACTTTAATATTAGAAAACATTCCAATTATTTAATTACTTTAAGACATCTATCTAAAACTAGCAAACATGTTTTCCGTGATGTTTTTGACTGTACTATTAGAATTAGCACAGATATTTTTCAAACAAAAGACTCGCAGCTATCCCTTATATTGTCATTTAAACATTCAAAGTTATCACCAGGAGACAATTTTGACAAATTGAAGTTTAAACATGAAACCGTCAATATATTTTCAGCTAGGCGATCCTTTTAATTCGAAAAATTATTACAAACTCCTAAAAAAGAACGATATACACGTTTTAAAGTTCATTGATACTTTTCAGTTTGAGTATGGATTTAAAAAAGTTTGTCACAACCAGCTGAGCTTTGTTTAAGTTGAAAACATTCATCAACTTCATTAAATTTAGATAGAATGCAAGTAACTTCTGTTACGTGAAATTCAGAACAATCATTACATTAATTATTATTTGCAATAAATTAAGTGTGCTTAACAGTTTTTCTTCACAAAAATTGAAGTACTGCTCACAAAAACTGATGTACTGCTCAAAAAAATTGCAGTACTTTCAATTCATATGGATAAAACATAGCATTTCTTTTACCTACAACCTTTGATTTTACCATTCATAAAAATAAATTTGATTTGATTAGTCGAACAATAGAGAGCACTTTAATCGATTCAACTCCTGCTTAGTGGTAAATATCTTTTCGTAACTCTGATAAACAATCTCAAACAAATCCAATGTCCTTGCGATACTACGGCTTATGTTAAGAAAATTTTAAGTGCATACAGAAATTTGACACATATATTATTCACAAACATTACATATAACCATTACATATAACCTTGGGTAAGATAGTATCTCTCATTTTTTGCTAACTTGGCAAGATCAAGACGTTACATTTTTTTTTTAATAATCATAGCAAGTAAAGACAGGAACTAAGTTTTACTAACTGACTTATTGCATTTATATTTATTACGTTTATTTTTTAATATATTTCGCAGTGATGTGTTCGTTTATTATGCTTACATAGAGGAACGAAATGTGGCAAAATTTCACACTATAAAAGAAAGCTGTTCAAAAAAAATGTAACGCCTTTCATAGGATTGTTTCGACTTTGGTCATAGTATTTAACATTGTTATTCAAGAATAGGTATGCTAGGATAGGTGTATGTAAATAAAGATTTAGGAAATGTATGTGCTTAAAATCTATAGCTTTTTATATATTTATGTTATAAAAATATAAATGACAGAAACCTTGTCAAGTACAGAATATAGTGCGTTTCGATAGAATTTTTAAATTATCTTTTAAAATGTAGATAATAATGTAAAAAAATATAATGTAGCCTTAGGAAAATTATCGATATAATCGACTTTCGATATAATGAACTTTCGAAATAATCAACATTCAATTTAATCGACATTCGATATAACCGACATTCGATATAACCGACATTCGATATAACCGACATTCGATATAACCGACATTCGATATAATCGACATTCGATATAATCGACATTCGATATAATCGACATTCGATATAACCGAAATTTCGATATAATCGACGATTTTCGATATAATCGACAAGTTTCGATATAATCGATGACTTTCGATATAATCGACTTTCGGTATAATCGACTTTCGATATGATCGACATTCAATATGATCAACATTCGATATGATCGACATTCAATATAACCGAGATTCGATATAATCGACATTCGATACAATCGATTTTCAACATAATCGACTTTCAATACAATGGACTTTTGTTATAAACAAAATATTTTTGATAGGAAAATAAAAAGTGAAATTACAAATGATTTAATTAAAAAAACTAATCGACAAATTGTTATGCAATGGTTTAATTCTGGTATGTACGAAATAAACAACGAATAATGATAATAATAATAACAACAAGCAAATCACAAAGTGATTTTTTAGCATATAAACAAATATAAGATAACTATAAGAAAATGCAATTAAATCATTAGTTTGATTTCAGTTAAGCTAAAAGGCTTGCAACAGAAATTCTTTCTCAAACACAAAAAGCCCATTGTAAGTAAGTAGCAAACAAGCTACAGAGACACTATCAGCGAAATGTTAACTTTGGACAACAACAACAAATCTTAAGTTTAAATAGTTATTTCCACATTTAGATTATGAACAAGAAAGGAAAGAAGTTCCGCTGTAGACCTGTACCTTGCAACAGTTCAATTTCAGTTTCAACTGTGTTTCATTATGATCAGGTGAAATGTTTACTTATTCCAATTAACTTTCTTTTTATAAAAAAGGCAGAGAAAGTACCAGTAATTAATGTTATTTAATACTTAGTTATGTAGTTATGCATATATCAAAAACTAACAATTTCTGAATTATTATTTAATTACTATTTTATAGTTTATAAAATATACAAACAGTAAATTTACGTTTTATGAATTTTTTTCAATAATTTATTGTATAATCGGCATTTGTTTCAATTTTGAATTTAAGTTGGTGTAAAGTTAAAAAAAACAAAAGAATTTATTGTTTGATTTTTGTTTAGAATTAATACGACATGAACTCAAATATCCCAATAGAAGCAAAAAAGAATATCCTTAAAAGTAACCTTAGAGATACGGTTTCTTTTTTCATTATAATATATAATATATATGTGTGGTGTGTTTTCTCTCTTCTTTGTTATATTGTTTAGTTTCCTCTTGGGTGCAATACATAAAATTTTTTTCTTAGAAATTAAATGTGCGTTTATTTTGACGTTTCGAGGCTCGACTTTGCCCCTTTTCAAGAATTACATTAAAATAAAATTACACCCTATCGTATTAATTGAAATATTGCTATATTTGCTATATTTTTTCTTGTGATTACTTAAATATTTTGAGATTCCATTTGAAACATTTTTCTTTTCCAATGTTGAATAATTTTGAAGAGACAAAAAAAACTACTAATTACGTACATAGAAAATTAAGTAAATTTATTGTGTGTAGTTTTACTCTAATGTATTTATTTTAAGCTCTGTTAACTATGGAATATTGCAAAATGAATTTTATCCACTTGCACGATGTCTGCAGGAAAGACATAGGCAGGCAAGATATCGTTTTCGAAAAAGAAAGCTACATTCTGCTCATAAGAAGTCTAAACAAATAAAAACAATAGCAAAACCCCACCGCCAGCTATCTAAAATCTACTACTACTGCAAGAAAAGGCTCAGAGTAAAATCTGGAAACTTGGGATAATATTAATAAGATTGAGGAAGTCAAACAGATTTCAAGGAGAACGAGAATTTGAAGGCGATTGGTGCAATTTTACATGAAATCAAAAATCTACCAGCCACCGTTTTTCTGTACATACATTTCAATTATAACAATAGGATGTAATCTAATTTTAATGTTATTCTTGAAAAAGGGGCAAAGCCAAAGCTTTGAAACGTTGAATTAAATGCTTATTTAATTTCTAAGAAAAATGTTTTTTATTGCACCATCTTCACATTACCCAAGAGGAAAATAAAAAATATAACATATATATGTAGTAAACATATATTATGTCCACTCTATTTTGAACATATAAAATGCAAAAATTATAGAATTTCATAAGTAAACTCGCACTAATTAAGGGTGTATCTCGGCAAAAACCGATGACTAGGGCACAACATGAGGATTACACCTAATCGCAGTTTATATATATATATCTATGTATATGTGTATATATAATTACATACAATCTATATACCGTATATATATACATATATACACATTGGGTACATAACGACTTACAATTAGTAAGGTTGGCATGTTGTTACTTATTTTCTCTCTATCTAGCAGGCCTTTTTCATGCATCTGTCTCTCCGCCTTTTAATCTCAGTCGGGCGAAATCTTCAAAGATTATGTCGTCGTCGTGATCTTGGAGGTTGTTCTCATCACTAGAAGAGAAAAAAAAAGAAAGTTTGTTACACGAAATCTTTGCAAATATGTTACGAGTGGTAGTGTTATGAAAGAAATGAAATAATAAGTACGCAAATAATAAGATAATACTTACAACAATAATAAGTACGCAAATAGTAAAATAATAATAGCATAGATTATATAATAGTAACAATAATAAGTACGTGAATAATAAGATGATAATAATTCACAATAATTTACGTTAGTTATGAGAATAATAAGCTTTAAATTATATATCAAATGTAAAACAATTTAGAAAATAATGTAACTAATATAATTATCAGGACATTTTCTTATGAAATAGCTTTAAAAAATTGTATACTTACGCATCTAGTTGTATCAAATTGGCATCCACAGGAACATTGTTACCAAGCTCCCTACTTTCTCTACGTGAAGAAGAATAACCTGAGCTTGGAATGGTCTCTTCTTCGGGTTTCGGGTGCATAAGGGTAAACGGTAACTCTGCTACTAATTCCCTAATAAAAATACTAATAAATACAAAGCTAGATTACTGAAGCAGCGACAATGGAGGATATGATTAAATACACATGTTATATATAAGTATCGATACAGTGCTATAGTGCAATATTGATAATGTGCTAGTTTAGTTTAGTTAATAAAAAGTGAAACCTACCCGCCAAGTGGTCCTAAGCATAATCTGACTTTCACTTTATACTGGACGATTATGCCGAGATTTTCCCTTTGGCTTGGATCAGCAACTCTGAGGATTTCAAAATGCGTTAGTGTCAAGAAATGCGAAATGTAATGAAATGATTTGGGGTTTTTAGGAAGTATGAAACAGTTTCGGGAACTCGGATACAAGTGAGGAACCGCATTCTTCTCAAAAATGTACATGTTCTACTTCTGTGCATAAATACAAATAAGTGTGTAAAATTTATATACAGTACAAAACTTAAAGGTGATGATGTGTACTTACTAAATAAAAACCAGAATAAATACTAATAAATAATAAGTATTAATAAATAAATAAAAAATCTATGAAATTACATGGACAGACATGGATTTTAAAAAATACACACTTTTAAGCAGAGGCAATCATTTACTATGTAATAGTATTTACCTACATATATTTATGTACGAATCAAAGAACCGATAGAAATATTGGTGGTAACAACTCTTATTTACCATAACTGTTCTAATACATGCGGGTCTTTTACTATTTAAGTATTCTAAAGCTTTTTTTCTACATAAAAAAGTTTAAGTTAAAAAAGGGACAAATTTAAAAAAAAAATAATTCCCTTTAATTCTATGTAATAAAACTATGTCTGTACAGACATATATGAATTTTAAGGAACATTCATGAAACCTTGTTTTTAGAGAGTATTTATTTTTTTCTTAGAAACTTTGTATATTAGTCGTGGAATTTAATTATTTGTAAAACTATTATTCGACGGGTCCTGAAGCTCGACTCAAAAAATTGGTTGCTTTCTGCTCGATAGTAAACTATAAATTAACAAATAAATAATGCTACGCTTTCCGTTCTAATAACTAATTCAATAGCAGGTCTGCTATTCGTAAAAGTAAAAAAAAATAAAATACACAGATTTGTTAACTGGACCAGGTATATTGGGTGATGTGATATGAAAATATACATGAGTATTTCTTTAAACTGTTCTTTAAAGGAGAGTATTTTTCTAAACATGAATAATTCTACAAGTAGTGGAGAGGTATTGTGAAATAGAGAAACGTTACAAAATGGAAAAAGAGAACATTGGAAAACTTTCTAAAGAGAAAAGAGAAAGAAAGAAACGGATAGGGATAAGAATGCAACCGGTGAGTCGAACAAAAGATAAAGAGAAGAGAGGAAGAACTAATCTTTAACAAAGAGAAAAATAATCTTTAACAATAAGAAAAATTAACTTTAACAATAAGAAAAATTAACTTTAACAATAAGAAAAATTAACTTTAACAATAAGAAGTAATCTTTAATAAAAATAAGAAAAAAATAGTGACAATGTAAGGATTAGAAGAAAGAAACTATGGTCAAAATGAATTAAAAAGAAATAAAGGACATTATAAAAAAACAATGGATATAGAAATGGATATAACGAGGGTAAAAAAGACGGGAGAAATTATATGATAATTAGAAATTATATGCTTGTTAGAATTCAAAACTACAACTAATAAAGAAACAATAATGAAAAATGAATTTAAATGAAAGTAGAATAAAGGAGGAAGACTATTGTAAATGACGATATAAGTACGATAGAGTGAAAAAAACGGAAAAAGGAAAAATAAGAAAAAGGGCGGAGCTAGAAATGAAATAAATTCAAGATATTAATAATGTGTACAAGTACAGGTTATTCGATAGAATAACAAGGCAGGGAAATGACACAAAAAACTTGAATAGGAAAATGTACCAGACAAGCAGTTTCAAGAAACTACTCGCAGATATAAAAAAATACAAAATAAACATATCAACTTTACAAGAGACAAAAGAGCTTGAAGCGGAAATTAATGAAATAAAATTCTTTAAAAGTGGTGCGAAAGAAATAAAATTTGAAGAGATTGGAGATCGGAAGATTAGGAAAGGAAGTATATGAGGTAGGTAACAATGAAATAAAGCAAGTATGAAAAATCTAACAATGTCTTAATAGAAAAAACAACAATAAATTTTAAAATGAAAGTAAAAAGCCTCGGTCAAGGGTGATAAAAACAAAAAAGAAACAATAGAGGATTAAAAAGAAAATAATAATGGATGCTAACAACTTTTAGGATAAAAGTAAAAACAAAAATATATAACAATAATATTGTGATCGTGGGAGACACAAAACAAAATGAACTGGAACAAAATGATGTGGAAGTTCAAAAATTCGCAGGGAAAATGTTCAAATTAATTTTCTATCGATTCTTTGGTTCACACACACATATTGTAAATATAATACGTTAAATATAATATAAATAAATATAATAATAATAAAAAAATTAATATAGTATTATTATTATAATACGTTAAAAATGTATATTTCTTGAAGTCCGAGACCGTTCTAAATCAATAACAGAATCTACTGAAAACGAAACAACAAATAACCAAGATTATTTTCCAAAACAAATTTTGAAATAATGAAATTAAAGAATATGAGAAAAATGAAAATAGTGAACTAATAGTACTTACAAAAAAAAACGTACCATTCATTAGTTAGTGGAGCTAACACAATAAGCTGTGTTTAAATTTGCTGTCACTTAACTTAAAAGGTAATAAACAAACAAATAAATATGTAAAATGATAAATTGAAAAACAGGGACCATATTGAGATGTTCCAAAGTGATATGATATTAAGCAAATTGGCAGCTGTATAAGGATAAGATAGCCAAGCTCTAATTTCGCAAATTTATTGTCGCAAACAAATAAAATACTAATTAAGTCCCTAGTTTTTTTATTATCTATACTTGTTATTATGGTATATGTATGTTCATATAGATGATAAGCAATTAAGCTAAATAATGAATTGAATTAGATGAAGCTTCGTATTACATTCGGATTTCCTATTTTGTTTTTATTTTCATAAAAAATATATAAACTATTAAGCTGATACGAGAGAGGAGCCCTTAAGAATTAAAGGCAAAAAAGGTTGCATTTTAAGTATTAATTATGGGTGTAGACCTTTCCTGCCTTCGTCTCATTCACAGTTTCCATGATATTTTAGTTCGTACACAATGAGTAATTAATGTTAAATTAAAGATTATTGGTAGTATTAATCAAATGAATTAATTTGAGAAATGAGAGAACTAAAGAAAAGCCCGATTAGCAGAACGACTTGAAAATTCAGATTAGACACTGAGGCAACTAGTATAGACTTACAAAGTACTTGATGCTAAGTTAGTGTCCTCGTGCTTTAATTGTCCATCCAAGGCGAGGCCCCACTTATCCTTATTATTGGCCAGGAGAGGTGTGAGAGTGAACACTTTGCTCAAAGTGAAGCCAGGGCCGATGGGACAGCCTTCGCTAACCAACCAACCACAAACAGAGATTTTAGTCAAGGTTAAAGGTAAGGTGTAAAAGCTACAAAGTCCTGGCACACTGCGGCTCCCATCGCCCACCTCCAGATCCTACTACTGTACATGCAAAAACCAACACCTATTGCTCTGGCCCGGAAAAAGGTTCGGAGTTGAAATGTTCAAAAGGGCCATGCCGAAAACTGGGGACAACACTCGCATGCTTTATTTGCCATTTCTATTTGAGAGTTTACGTCATTGTCATACATGGCAACGACTAGCATAAAAACTGAAGATTTGAGTAGTTTCAAGTACTCATGTGAGTAGTTTGAACGGGTCATTTGAGTAGTTTAAACGACTCATTCGTATGGTTTGAAAATAGTATATTTTGCGGGCCAGTGCAAATGAATGTAAAGACGAGTTAAAAATCAGGTGAACAAATGGTAATAGAGGTATATAGGAATCCAACTGCAGTTTCACTCACATAGTCGACGACGCCAGGTTGGTATCCTCGTGCTTGAGTTGGCCGTCCAGAGCCAAGCCACGCTTATCTTTATTATTAGCCAAGAGAGGCCGAACTGAGAAGACTTTAGACATTGTAAATCCTGGTTGAACAGGGCAACCTGCTCTGTAATGCAGCTGTCTATCATTATGTTCACAACTCGTGACGCAAAGTCACCAACAAACATATAACAATTGTTTAAACATGACGATCCAAAAAAAACTAAATTTCAGGAGAAATGTTGAATTCGTCAAATTAAAAAATGCTGTAGAATGATTTTTATTTACATTTAAATAATGCAATGCATTTTTAAAAAATGTAATGTAATTTTATATATATAATGTAAAATGTACTTTTTTAATAATGTAAAATCTATTTTTTAAATAATCTAAAATATAATTTTTAAATAATGTAAAATATATTTTTTAAATAACGTAAAATCTATTTTTTAAATAATCTAAAATATAATTTTTAAATAATGTAAAATATAATTTTTAAATAATGTAAAATGTAATTTTCAAATAATGTACAATATAACTTTAAAACAATGTAAAATGTAATTTTTTTTTGGATTCTCATGATTGACGAAACATCGCTAAATTTTCAAAAAATTAGTGCCTAAGCTTTGCTCACTTTAGATACTCATATTTTCTATTTTTTTATACGTTTGAAACGTGATAAATTTACTACATAACCGTGCGTTGGATTCTTATTTCATGAAATTAGATATTCAAAAATTAGATATTCAGAAATTAGATATGTTCCGCAGCTTTAAAACGAGCAACCACTTAGCGAATTAATTTCCTTTTCGCTAAATATTTTTACGTGCATGCAAAAAGAGTTAAAACTTACTCGCTCTCTATTTCAGCAACGGTGCACTTATACTGCGCCGTTGAGAACAAACAGATGTCGGCAAATTGGCGAACGGAGACTTTGATTTTCTTCACAGTGCGGTTAGAATTGTTGGCTATATGGACATTGACTGCTATGTTTTCGCCGTGATGATAAAGTTCTTTGTCTAAGGAAGCTTCCAGGTGGAGTTTGTTGGGGCTCATCATAAATTCCTTGCTCACTTCTACGGACGGTTGTTCACCCTGCTTACTTGGTGCATACATGATTTTTCGGATTGCAAGCCTGAAAATGAACAGATGTTATAATTAGGTATCAGCATTTCTTTGAATTTTTTTAAATAAATTAGAAGGATTTTTATGTTTTAGAGTGTTGGATAAAAATTAATTTTTATTTTATTTAAAATCTTGAACCTATTTTCCTTGTTTGTATTATTGTTTCAGTTTAATAAATATTATTATTATCTTTTTTCTCATCCCGGGTCTGCTTGGGCCTCGTTTTAAGAAATTAATAAAATATTTTTTTTTGTTTTCTTTATTTATTTATTCTATTATTCGACCCCTGGTCTTAAGACTTCTTCAGGAAGTTACATTTAGTACAAATTTATAAAAAAATTGTGAGAACCATTTTCTTTTTGTTTTTTCAATTTACTTTTATTTTCTTTTTATTTAATTATTTTTATAAAACCTAACTTTCTTACCTTATATTATAATTCGCTGATGCAAGGTAAAATAACTGTGAATTATAATATAAGGTAATAAAAATAGGTTTTACAAAAATAATTAAATGAAAAGAAAATAAAAGTAAAATAAAAAAACAAAAACAGAAATGGTTCTCACTATATAGTGCAATTTTTTTTTGTAAATTTGTTGAAAATGTTTAAAGAAAAAAGAAAATTTAAGCTTGACACACAATCATTGATTAAAACATAACATAAATTAATCTTTTTTGTGAACATAAAACTTTGAATATTATTTTTAGCCGAACATTAGGAACGATTTCATGAGTTTTTTAATCCGTTGGGATCTATTGAACAAATATTGAGTAGTTCAATGATAGTATTATATGATGCTATACCATATAATATCAGAGAGACAAGATGGATTATTCTTGTTATGCAAAAAGTCTCTGAATGGTTTATTTGTTCCTGTGCAACTAGAAAGGCTAATTTTCTGTTGTTCAGCTGTTTATTACATTTAAATTGTTTACTCTCTTACAAAAGTATTAAATGAGTACCTTTTGTAGCAATTCTAAAAGTAATTCATTAAAAAGTAATGAAGTAACAAATAGTTATGTACAAATGTCATATTTCCAGAATATTAACATTAATGATAATATTAATATTGATATTGATATTGATATTAATATTGATGTTACTGGAATTAATAGAATAAATTCTACAAATGAAATCTTCCTGTAGTTACATTTAAGAATCACTTTAGTTAAATTAGCATTCGTATTCCACAATGAAATTGATTATTATTTTAAATATTTGGGTTAACCTTTAGTTGTTGTCGTGCAATCTGTAAAACTATGCTATCTATGCAATTCGTTCCAGTTTAGGTACACAAACACGTATTGACAACTCAATTTATGTGTTTTCCATTTCGAGTTAAGTAAAAATTGTTTAAGCTTTAGTATAAGGTTTCTTGCTTTCCAGAAATATAATAAATGTTTTAAAAAACAGAAGAAACTTAAGTGAAGTAAAAAAAAAGAAACTTAAATAAAATAAAACAGAAGAACCTTAAGAGAAGAATAAAATAGGATATTTAAGAATATCAAAACTGATTAGAATATAAAAAATAAAACGAGGATCTTAAAAGAATAATATAAATAATAAAGCGAGGAAGAACATTTGTTAACGAAATGGAGCTTCGAAGGCTCAAACGTCGCAATATAATATTATATAGAAACCCACAAAATATAATTATTATTAACTTTTGTTGATTATTAACTTTTGTAAATTATTAACTTTTGTAAATTATTAACTTTAGTAGATTATTAACTTTTGTAAATTATTAACTTTAGTAGATTATTAACTTTTGCAAACTATTAACTTTTATAGATTATTAAGTTTTCTAAATTACTAACTTTTCTAAATTATTAACTTCTCTAGATTAATAACTTTTGTAAATTATTAACTTCTGTAGATTATTAACTTCTGTAGATTATTAACTTTTGTAAATTATTAACTTTTGTAAATTATTAACTTTTGTAAATTATTAACTTTCGTAAATTATAAATTTGCAAACATTTAATTGTAGCAACTAGCAATAAGTCATATAATACATCAAAAATTAAACAGCTAAAGTTTAAACGCCAAAACCTCGACACAACAGTGTTCTTGTCAGAGTGGCTCCATTACCTTAATTCGTCTTAAGCCGAAGGATAGAAAAAGCATATCCCTCTACGGCTCAGTGAGCCTGGCATCTTGACATCGTAAAAGCATAAGATGCATTAGATTATAATGACGATGAAATACAAATACGAACTGGTGGAAACTAAAAGAAACTCTTTAACATAAAAATAAAATAAACTCACCGAACAGAGTTCCTTTTGTGTGGTTTGTCATCTTGCGATTCGCCTACAAAAGCTTTAAGTTCGTAGTCGACCCCGCAAGGTTTTCCTGTGTCGCCAGGAGCAGGCTGAAGTGTTACAGATGCTGGACAGTGAGGCGGTAGCTCGAAGTAGAACGGAAACGCATTTGGACCAAGCTTTTTGATTAATCTCTCCTGAAGTCTAGTCAGCGGTCTTTTGTTCGCACCCTCTTGTGGGAATATTTGTTCTGCTGCAAGGTATAGATCTTTTCTAAAAGTTAATCCTAAAACATCTAAGTCTTCTCGACCATATCGGAAGGCGGCCAGAACGTGGCCGAACACTTTCCGATCCTTCACATAGTCGGGGTCTATTAAGACGACGCCATCTGCAATTTCAAATTCGGATAAAATCAAGATGTATGTTTAAAAGTATATTACATATGTGGAATAAGATTATATATGCAATACGAACATACATACATACATACATACATACATACATACATACATACATACATACATACATACATATATTATAATCATTGCCGCATACATATATATATTTTTTATAGACATTTTAAGTGTGCTCAATTAAGTCATACATACATACATTAGTAATAAAGAGTGAGCCTCTTTGGAGGAATAAAAAAGATTGGTAATATTGTGCAAAGTATCACGTACCAAGTTATTATGTTAACGCAAACCTTTGCACATATAATTTTTTTATTTCTTGTTATTCTTTTTCTTTTCGCACTGAGGCAAAGCACATACATTTGGGACATCAGAATTTTACCTTATGAAAACATGAGTAGCATCAAAAATAAAATTTTTCAAGACACGTAAATTCCTTTTAACTACGTATGGACATGCAGTTCAGAAAATTACATAAAAATAATAAAAATAGAATAAAAATAATAAAAACAGAATATAAATAATAAAAACAGAATAAAAATAATAAATAATTAATAAAAATAATAAATAATCATAATTATGAAACTAAGAAAAATCTCATGTTCTCTGTTCGAAGGACGGGTGCGCCTCCTAATATTTCATAAAATACTGAATATACAGGCAAACTATGATACAAAATTACCTTTATAAAAGTCATCTTTTATATTAAAATGTGTTATATTACCGTATTATCACATTTCTCATTAAATATATTTTATAAAAAACATTAGTGAAATAACTTTTAATTGTGTAATTTAGATATTATCAAACACTGAAATGTTTGTCAAATATTCCACAAGATTTTATACACAGTCTTTTTGGTTGTTATAAAATATTTTTTATAAAATATTTTTTATAAAATATCTTTTATAAAATATTTTTTATAAAATATATTTTATAAAATTATTGTTTTTCCAACTTTGATTAAATAATTTTGCTAAAAAAATTTTACAATTTTACAGACAATGTACATATGAAATGTCAACTTTTGGTTATCATAAAATATATTTTACTACTTTTGTCAAAGAAATGGTATAGTTTTTCTAAATTATTTAATTTTTTCTTGGCCTCTTGATATTTATTTTTAATAACTTTAATCATGTTAAGTAAGACCTTAATAGTCAACACGAATGTTAAATAGAAATGTTATAGTTTAATGTAAACTTAACTGTTGAAAGAATAGAACAAAATTTAATGTACATTGAGGATAAAATTCAATTGCAACATTATAAAAAGGAAACAGACTGAATTATAAAAATGAAACAGACTGAATTATAAAAATGAAACAGACTGAATTATAAAAATGAAACAGACTGAATTATTAAAATGAAACAGACTGAATTATAAAAATGAAACAGACTGAATTATAAAAATGAAACAGACTGAATTATTAAAATGAAACAGACTGAATTATAAAAATGAAACAGACTGAATTATAAAAATTAAACAGACTGAAT
>JAWQRP010001760.1:0-17785 GCA_033557875.1 Quadriops clusia | reverse complement strand
ATAATAATGTAAAACTAAACCTAATAAATAAAATATAAATTATTTCAAACGACAAATACTCAGCTTAAAAAAGATGAGTACATATTATTTATAATAATACCAATGTTGTCATAATATTTTTACAAATAATATGTACTCATCTTTTTTAAGCTGAGTATTTGTCGTTTGAAATAATTTATATTTTATTTATTAGGTTTAGTTTTACATTATTATGTTTTCATCTCAATATTTTCTCTCGTCAGTATTTGTTTTACCCTCATTATTATATAACTCTTTATTTATTTAAATATTTCCGAATAATTAAATATTAAACTAATTATTTAGTTTACCTATTATCATAGCTATTATCTTATAGTCATACAGTCTATATTTCATTTTATATGTCTGCTTTACTGCACCTATTAGGTAATGTGATCTTGAAACTTAGTCGTGTTAAACCTTAAAATATATTTTATTGTTCCGCTTATTTTTTCCATTTATTTATTTATGCTATTAAATACATTTTTCGATTTATTTTTGTTTTGGAAGTTTCAAAAGAACAGCGTATATTACTTTAAAAAAAATTTAATTGCCTTTTGATATGTTTACCGCGAATTTGCCCATCCACCTCCACTTCCTTCTATTTTATTTAATATTTTTAATTTGTATTAAAATTACTTTGTAATATTTCGCCCACTGATTTCGCCTTAACATTCAGTCGCTACCTTAAGTATATTTCTAACCAGTATTTACTATCAACTTTTCTAATTTTACAATAAGATCTATGCGAGATGTAAATATCAATGACACTTTCACTTATTCTTATTTTATTATATTGGACCATTACGGCAAGTATAATCTTATTTTGTTGTTTATTTTTAGGTATTTTTATGAAATAATTAGTTTATTTTATACATTTTGAAGTATTTGTACGAAATTACACGAATTATTTTTATTACTCTCTACTTAGTTACGTAATGTTTCTATTTTTTATTTATTTTTATTCATTTTTGCATTATTTTGTACATAAAATGTCCGTATTTACCGCACCCGTCTCTACATTCTTCTATATTTTATAAGTTTGCGTAATATAAATGTATTCACTCGACACAGCAATTGGTTATCTTTTTACTCTTCTGTCTTCATTTTGTGTTTATTTTATTTATTTTTTTATGTTCATTAAAAAATATTGTACACTTTGACTTTTTTCTGCGTATCTTCTCTAATATTTCATAATTAGAAAATTATTTACAATATATAATTTAAATACCATGTGGTTTTCCTTATAATACTTTTCAAAATAATATGTACTGGTTTTTTGTTGAGTTTTATTCTATAACGTCGTTTATATATGTACTCTTTATTAATTTATATGCTCTTTATTGATTTATATACTCTTTATTAATTTATATACTCTTTATTAATTTATATAGTATGTATTTTATATTTATGGTATTAACTTTTAATACTACATAGTTTATCATTTTTACCGCGACTTTGCCCACCCACCTCCACTTCCTTCTTTATAATTTCTTTAACATTCTTGCACTAAAATTACTTTCTTTATACTTTCAAATATATTCGTTTTGATGATATGAGTATTATCTATAAAGCGATTTTTACCACACAACATTATTTATTGTTTCTTTACAGTTTTATAAGTTATTTCTAAGTTATTTATATTCTTACGTAATTTTGTTTTATCAGACACGTAACCTTTTTTTTATTTTTTAAAACTGTCTTTCAGTATTCGATGTATTTATCAATTATTAACTGCGACATACCTTTTATTATTATTATTTTTATTATGTATTCATTTTCAATTATAATAAGGCGCACATTCTTGCTAATATTTTTCTACAAAACGTTTGTTTTATAAAACTACCCTTTTTGTAAGTCGGTACTTTCTTTTCACTTGTCAGTATTATTTTTATAAATATTTATTATTTTTGCAATTAATGATAGTTATCATATTAAATTGTTATCATACTTAATTGTTACCATACTTAATTGTTACCATACTTAATTGTTATCATATTTAATTGTTACCATAGTTAATTGTTACCGTACTTAATAGTTGTCACATATAATAGTTTAAACGTTGAGATAATTTTCCGTCTACCTTAAGTAATTTTGAAATTTTACCATATTACTATTGTAAAACCTATTATACGATAAATACCTCTTGTCGTCGAACTAGTGTTTTTTTTTCAAATATTTTTGTTTTTTTTATTATTGTTTTTTAATTATCTTACAAATAGTATACCATTTTCATTTCGTAGTAAATTCATAAGTAAATACCCATTAAGATATCTAAAAAAAATTCATTGTTCCACAGAATAATACCACAGATAACAGATAGTCCGCGTAATACCATAATTCGCACAATAATCCCATAATACGCACAATAATACCATAATACGCACAATAATATCATAATATGCACAATAATAGTATAATACGCACAATAATACCATAATAATCTTTTAAAACATTTTCATCCATTTCTTGTGCTTAAACCGCTGCACTGCTCTTTTACCTTCATTTTCTTATATAAGTTAATAATGAGATCTTTAAATGAGATTCATAAAAATCCACGAAATCCGCAAGACATTTCTGAGTATTATTTTTATTATGTTTGTATTCATCAACAAAAAATTCAGTGTTAATTAATTAAGTACCTGTTATTACCTATTTGTTTGTGTATGCTTTTCGATACATTTAAATGTAGATTATTTATCATTATGATTATTACCAATTTTATCAACCAAACTTATCAATCAAAGCTTTTTAACCAAAACTATCAAATCAGACACCGTATACCCTTTTTACAAATATAATATAATATATATTTTACATATATAACCAAAACCAGTTAGAACTACGATTGCGTTATTAAAAAACGATTACATTCAGCTTTACATTTAGTGTTGCTATTACGCAGCAGTACTAAAAACAAGACTAAAGATTAATTGTAGTCAAATTATTACTATTAAAGGTGTATGTAGAGATGTCATATGAATAACAAGCTTTTGTACATCATAGAGATACACACCTGAGTTAGCAATAAAGTAGTGAGTCAAATGAACAATTGAGTTAAATAAACTGTAGAGTTAAATAAACTGTAGAGTTATGTAAACTGTAGAGTTAAATAAACTGTAGAGTTATGTAAACTGTAGTGTTAAATAAACTGTAGAGTTAAATAAACTGTAGAGTTAAATAAACTGCAGAGTTAAATAAACTGCAGAGTTAAATAAACTATTGAGTCAAATAAAATATTAAACCAAATAGAGTATTGATTCAAAGAAACCATTGAGTTAGGTAAAATATCGAGTTAGACTAGAAAACAGCGAATCGTAAAACCACAGATAGCTGTGCTAAAACCACATACAACTGTGCAGAAGCCGAAGCAACTACAGTGATTTTCTTTTAAAACAAAGCGAGTCAAATGTGAGCACAAATTTCAATCTAATTGTATTTAAAACGTCGAAAGCTAGTGTAAAACCCTAATTAATTTATAGCAATTGCAAAGAAAATTATATACTTATAACAAATAAATATTTATAATAAATAACTATTCATAATAAGAATATATTTATAGTAAATAAATATTTATAATAAGAAAATATTTATAATAAATAGCTATTTATAATAAATACTAATAAATACTTATAACAAATAACAACCAAATAAAAGCCCCTTACTTAAAAAATCAATAAAACCACCGAATATCAAAGACCACATTCCAGTATCGCGAATTTATAAATCATTTTGGGCGCTCTTGATGTCCTACAGTATAGAAAAAGTCTCGTCGATTTGATGTTTTCAGTATTAGTTTTCGGAAACGTTCGTTGGTCGTACTGGTTTGCAGGATGATAGCAAATAGTGATATTGATTTGTTTAAGAGTTGTTATTAAAGGGTGAAAGTAAAGGGAAAATACTATTATGTAAAATAACGAACCAAACGAAACTAGTAAACGTGCAAAATGACAAAAGCGAAATTACTCAACGAAATGGTATAATTATGTAACATTGCGTAACAAGAATCATGCACGACAGACACTACTTTTAGTAAATATGTGCATTTACCCTTATATAAAAATGTAATATAAAGAACGTAAATGTTGAATAAACCTCCTGCGAATACCTTCATTTAAAAACTTTCTTCAGAGATTTTTTTCTTAATTCTACACTTTTAAAAGTTTCCGCTTCCAACACAAAAACACATTTAAGATATCGTACTAAACACAAAAATCCAATATAACATCACATATATGTGATAACATCAATAAAACATGATACCAACCATGCAACTTATTAATAAAATAATACGTATATAGTAAAATCTATTACTGACCCTTTTATTACAGTGCACTGTAAACGCTTTTTACACTTATTTAAGATTTTAAACAGATAAATAGTTTACTAAGACCTTCTGTACCTCACATAAATTTAATATTGTTAAATGTACCTTTTATAATTATACCAATAACGTGTTTACTTCTTATTTTTGTCCGTAGTAAAGACTAGAAAAACACAATAAAATTCTTTTTCCCTTAAATTAACCCAAGATTTTTAGATAGAGTACCAAAATATTGTCTTTTAAATAATAAATTATAGTTATATAGATGTATTTATGTATATATAAATGTATGTGATGTTATATGTTGTACACGTGCTAATTGTCCCTGTTAATATGGAAAAACAAAGTACAATGCATATGTGTGCTATTAAATTAAATCAAAATTATTCTAGATTTAAAACAGTTTCTTTTTAAAAATGATTATTTGCACTTAGTTAAATATTTATACTTAGTTGAATATTTATATGTCGTAATGTTATCATTTGTTGTTTGTGCATTATTATGCAGTCTCGAAGGTTATTTTGACTTGAAGATTATTTTGTTATTGTTTTGAGAAACAAAGAATAGTTGGAAATAAAGATTGTAGATAATAAATAAATAGTAATAGTCTACTAATTAAATTTAAAAATAAACAAGCTTTTACGTTAAAAAAAATGGGTCTTGAAATCAATGTAGCACTTCTTAAACAGGACTCGCTACCACGACTTTACTTAAAATTAGACCGATTTCAGTGCGAACGCATTCATTTGCTTTCCTCCCTTTCAACCTACATAAAAAATCAAAGAGATAAAATTGGCGCAAGTCCCTAAGTTACTTTACTGTCGCCCCTCTATGGCACATCTGTCGCTGTTCTTACATCTATTTGCAAACGATCGTTGGTTGTAGCAAAATCCAGCTTAATTAATGCCACATTGATATCAGAAAAAAAATATATCGAATGTTGATATTAAGCTTTTAAAAGCTTGCTCGACAAGAAGTGAAAAGATTATTGATTTATATAGAAATATTGATTCGTAAGAAATATTGATTCATAAAAAATATCGATTCATAAGAAATATTGATTCATAAAAAATATTGATTCATAAAAAATATTGATTCATAAGAAATATTGATTCATAAGAAATATTGATTCATAAAAATTATTGATTCATAAAAAGTATTAGTTAATAAAAAATATTGATTCATAAAATAATTATTAAATCACCAAAAATATTGATTTATAAAATAATTATTAAATCGTAAAAATAATTAAACTATAAGAGCTGAAAGATAATTAATTTAAAATAAAAATAGAAAAGAGTACAAAATGAAAAATTAAAAGTATTTAGGAATAATCCCTGAACACCTAAAAGAATCAATAAAAGAGATGAATTTCGAAGTCCACATTCCGATACCGCGAATTTATTCTGTAGATGGGCGCAGTTGGTGTTTTACGACAAACATCTAGACTAAGTAGGCGTATGTTGATTTGATGTAGATTTACTTGTTGGTTTCTTTTTTTAACAAACGATCGATGAGTGTACCGGTTTGTGGCACAAAAGACAACTCTAAGATCGATTAATTTTGGTTTCGCTAGTCGGGGATTTATTAAAAGATATTAAAGAGAAATAAATGAAAACGAAATAAGAGTAATGGGGTAAGTTAATAGAAAAAATTTAGAAAAGGAATAGAAATAATTTAGAAAAGGATATAGAAATAATTTAGAAAATGATATAGAAATAATTTAGAAAATGATATAGAAATAATTTAGAAAAGGAAATAGAAATAATTTAGAAAAGGAAATAGAAATAATTTAGAAAAGGAAATATAAATAATTTGGAAACAAAATAATTTGGAAACAACATAATTTGGAAATAAAATAATAATAATTTAGAAGATGAAATAAATCCAATTAAAAAAAAATAAAACAAAAATGATGTCAACAAAACAATTCCCAGTATGTATACATGTGCATTATACCTTTGTTTTTTCGCTCTTTCAACTGTTTCTAAAACAAGAATAATTATTTATAGACGGAGCGAACAATTAACTATCCTAATAATACCTAACGCAATAGAACGCAACGATTCATCATTAACAACATATCCAAAATGAAAAGAAACTAAATCATAATATGGTGGTAACAAGCGTAATACTTAAAAGATTGTTAGTATAAGTTCTAGTAACGGAAAAATCATACAAAAATTTATAGCAAATTCTGATTTGTACTTACTTTCGATAATTAAGGGCCCGCTTATCTTGTGGATTTAAAATAGATTCCTGCTCTCAAACGGATTCGGTTAATACGGTTTACGGTTGAAACATCTATCTGTAAGGTTTGTAATAAATTTGTTGCGAATTATCTTTTACGAATTATTTTTTGACGAATTGTTTCCTTAAGATTTACTTTTTTACGAATTGTTTCCTTAAGATTTACTTTTTTACGAATTGTTTCCTTAAGGTTTATTTTTTTACGAATTATTTCCTTAAGGTTTATTTTTTACGAATTGTTTCCTTAAGGTTTATTTTTTTACGAATTATTTCCTTAAGGTTCATTTTTTACGAATTATTTTTTAACGAATTAATTTTTTACTAATTAATTTTTTACTACTTATTTTTTTACGTATTATTTTTTACTAAATGTTTTTTAAAGTTATATTTAATTAGGAGGTAAATTTTTAATTATTTTAATGTAACGTACATATTAGATGTTCGAATACACTTTCCTTATGTTAAACTTTCGTTTCAGGCTAAGAAAACAGGGAAAATAGTTCACAAAGTGATCAACAATAATCGAGACTCGACAACCATTGAATGTGTAAGTTTTTTATTTAAGTTCTCTCAATATTTCTACAAACGCCAGTTTCAGTGAGTTTAGTTTTTTCAAACCAACAGTAATACTACCTAAATATAAAGTAAGTAATAAAAAAGTCTTATCTGTAATGTGGAAATTAATTAATTGCAATTAAGAACAGTTTCTTTAAGTTTAGTAATCAAACCCAGGGTTCTGTTTATAATAATATGAACTTCTGTTTTATAATGTTATAACAAAAAATAAGTATGTAAGCTCTGGGCGAGCAAATATGTTCACAATTAACTTAAAGCACTATTAACGAACTCGATGAGGGGACGATTGTTGCACACGAGAACGCATGTCCATAAAAATAATAAGTTGTCCTTAAACAATGTTTTAAATGTCCTCGAATTAATTAATTAAGATGTAATTAATTAAGAGATGTCCTTAATTAACAGCTAGGATGTCCTTAACTAAGAGCTAAGATGTCCTTAACTAAGAGCTAAGATGTCCTTAACTACGAGCTAAGATGTCCTTAACTACGAGCTAAGATGTCCTTAACTACGAGCTAAGATGTCCTTAACAACGAGCAAAGTCGTCCTCAATTTACAGAAATCTACTCTCCCACTTAAGTAAGGTTTAGACCGTCGAGCCTTACTAACGCCATCTCTGGGCGGACCCCTGCGAAACGACCGCACCCTAGCAGCCATATTTCGAGCGATATTTTTAGATTTCTAGGTCTGAAGGGTTATTACGCCATTTGTTGAAATACTCTGAAATTTAAGGCAACATTTTGGTACGTGAGATTAAAGGCGAACTGAGACTCCAGCTAATTTTTGAATAGGAAATTTGGGAAAATTAGCGTGACCTCATTCGCAACAATTACATTTTTAGCTATTTTAAAACGGCCGCGCTTAGCCAGGACGGAAATGTTGCTTAATTTGGCCAGAAATAAGCGCAATCTCGCAGCCTGGCAAAGCGATGCTTTCGGATATTAATTCGTTTGCTTTTCATAAATTAGTTAGGTTTATAAATCAGTTAAATTCATAGCTTGATTAAGTTTATAAATTAATTAGATTTATAAAATAATTAAGTTCATAGCTTAATTAAATTTATAAATTAATTAGATTAATAAATTAGATTAATAAATTAGACTAAGAAATAAATTTGATAAATTAGATAAAGAAATAAATTTGAGAAATAAATTTGATAAATTAGAGAAATAAATTATAGAAATAACTTAGGTAAACAAATGAATGAGTAAACGAATGTATAAATAGAACGTTTGAAACAAAAGAAAATCTGGACGAGTCCATTGTAACAATGGAATGCAACAATGGAGTGTGGTAGCATATGGACGATGAAGACAAGGAAATATTATGATAAGAATGTACGATACTAAGCCTGATTTTACAGAAAACCTGAGATCCTCTTCTAGGAAAATACACGAATAATTTCACCAACGAAAAACGCAGCGATGGGGCCCCAATTTTACCAGGAAACTCTTCAAAGATGACACGAACACACTAAATCGCTTCTAAACGCTCACTGTGCGACTTTTTGGGTCACACCCGTATTTATAGCGTAAGGCCCCCTCCACACCATTCTGGAATAAGTCATAATGCATCTACGTCACAGCCTACTCATGTAAAACACGCGTATCTCTTTTCCTTCTACGGTTTAATATATTTCCATCTCAACGGAAATTAACCCACGTGACTAAGCGAGCCAACAATGACCTTATTGCGTCGTTGTTGAGAAAATGGCTGCTACGGTATTATCGATTATTTGTCAGGGCCAAAACTTCCAGAATTTCCATGCGTTCACATTCATTATAAAGATATTTATAAACTCTAGCCTTGCGCAATGTGGCGATAAACAACACGAAATTGTCCTATTAAAAATGTATTCTGGTTGAACAGACGATAAATATTGATAATTATTATTATTGATATTCATTTGTTTAATGTTACTGCGTTTCGTTTTATTTATTTTTTATTAAATTTATGCGCTCAAATAGAAATGACTCATCACTTTGTATGGAATGTTTAGAGAAAGACCAATGTTCAAAGATAGCAAACCAAATATTTGGTTTAAATAATATAATAAAGTAAATACATAAAAACTTCCTGTTAGCACCATATTCTGATTTTTAAAGTATTTAAGTATTTTATTGTTTCAGTTAAAAAGGTTTTCTTTGCAATTGTTAAATCGACCCGTATCGTTCAATGCCTGCTATATGTTCAATGTTGACTACACGTTACTTTACACAGTAATTTTATTTATTTCTATAATAGGACTACTAATAATTATCTAAATAATAATAATAATATTATGAATAATATTAATAATACAAATAATATAAATACTATTAATAATATAAATACTATTAATAATATAAATAATATTAATAATATAAATACTATTAATAATATAAATCATATTAATAATATAAATAATAATAAATATATGAAAAAATAAAGCAAGAACCTTATTTGGACCATTTTTTTTCTATAGCTAATTTCAGCAATAACTACTTATACAGCAATTTTAATTCAGATGGATATTGGAAAAATGTCCGCAATAACTTCTCCAAATAAATTAAATTAATACCTCATTTCAAATGCATAAATATGGATTATTCATCATCGTGTGCAGTAAATAGCAAAACATTAACATAAGATTTCATAATGTTACGAATAGTATTGACGACCTAACTCCTGAGAATAGAGATGATTAATAAAGTGTGTGTGGGATGTTGTATAAATGGAATGAAATAAAAGCCACTCACCTCTTTTGGGTTTTTCTTACCTTCATTTATTCATCATAAAACTGCTTGAAAGTATACAAAGATTGCAAATTCTCCAGCCTTTCGATACATTCTTTAAAGTTGTCCAATTCAATGCCATATCGCAAAAGATCTCTCTTAGAAACCCGCAACTTCTTTTCTTCTTCAAGAAGCGACTCAAACATGTTCCCGATGTTCTGATGAGAATGCAATCCCGCTACGACTTTTCCCGTGGAGAGTAAATGTTCAACTGGGGTTATATCCCGATCATTTGCATATTTATCAATAATTTTCGGAAACGTTCCTGTGAACGGTAAACCTCTCTCTACAAAAGCTACATCGTTTACGCAGTGTTGTTGATTTCTGTCTCGGTATAAGAACGTTCTTCCTGTGGATAAATACGGATCGTTTTTTAGTTTAATTGGGTTGACTCCTCTTAAGCCGAAAAATTGGATTGCGTTAACGTAATCTGAAACAAGAAAATGTTCTCGATGTAATATGGAAACGTTTATGAGCTACATTTATTTATGAGATCTATTTATTTATGAACTGCATTTATATATAGGGTACGTTTATATATGAGCTACGTTATATAGGCTACGATTATATATGAGCTACGTTATATAGGCTACGATTATATATGAGCTACGTTATATAGGCTACGTTTATATATGAGCTACGTTATATAGGCTACGATTATATATGAGCTACGTTATATAGGCTACGATTATATATGAGCTACGTTATATATGAGCTACATTATATAGGCTACGATTATATATGAGCTACGTTATATAGGCTATGTTTATATATGAGCTACGTTATATAGGCTACGATTATATATGAGCTACGTTATATAGGCTACGTTTATATAAGAGCTACATTTATAAATTAAATAAAAATAATAAATATATATTACATAAAAATATTCGTTTTTCATTTATCGCAAATATTTCATAAATAAAATCATTCTAAATAATTAAAATTTTCAAACAGGCAGAGTAACAAATAACGATGTTCTGTTTTTCTCCATCTCATTGTTCACCAATGCGCTTTGTCCTTTTCTGTTCAATGCAACAAATGGTAAACAATGCATCAATTACGTTTTGAAAATAACGAAAATTTTAAAGTAGAACGTTGAAAATTTTTCTTACCAAGTTAAGATGGAGGCAAAAGCAAGAGTTTAAGATAATATTCGTGGCTGTTTCTCAGTTTTTTCCGTTAATTTTCTCATAATAAAAAACTTACTTTATTAAAGTGACAGTAATTTCAACATGGCTTCCATTGTTCTTCTTCTGTCACTTTTATTAAACTTGTCAATTGGTTCATGACTAACTGTGATATTTCAATTCTATTTCATATAGATAAAAATTTGTATGAATTACATATTTAAATTTCTAATACTTATTTATTTACTTCTATAAGGATTCTAAAAAAATATTTTATATACGTCCAGTGGTGGATCTAAGGAGGGGCGATCACCCCCCCCTTACATTTTGAAGACGCATTTCTTGAGCCACCTTTAGTTTCTGAGTTGATGACGTCATTGTCTCTTACTTAAATATAATTTTTATTAGCGTCGTATCGCCCCCTCCAAGATGACCACCTAGATCCGCCCCTGACGTTTCAAATACAAGCTTGAGAGCTTGGAAATAGATCGTCAAAAAAAAGTTTTCAATTAAACCACTTTAGAGAGTAGAAATGGCATCAAAGAAAAAAGCATATAACCGTGAAAACGAACGAGAAACTCAACCACATATAATTAAACATAAAAACAATTAATTAATTTCTGTAAGATTCTGCACATAAATATATATAATATAATATATAATATAATGTATAATATAATATATAATATAATATATAATATAATATAAAAATCACGGACGATTACAAAAACGTTATCGTATTTTAATATAAGCTTTGCTTTTCAGAAAAAAAGAAGTAACAAATAATGATGCTCTATTTTTCTCTATCTCATTGCCTATTGGAAATAATGAAAATTTTAAAGTAAAACATTGAATATTTTTCTTACCAAGTTAACAAGGAGGCACAACTAGGAGTTTAAGATAACATTCATGATTGTTTCTTAATTTTTTCTATTAATTTTCTCATAATAAAAAACTTACATTATTAAAGTGACAGTAAGTTAAACATGGCTTCCATTGTTCTTCTTCTGTCACTTTTATTAAGCTTGTTGATTGGTTCATGGATAACTATGATATTTGAATTCTGTTATAAACAAAAATTCAAATATTTATTAAATTACTTATTTATGTCTTAAAATCACAAATAATTATTTAATTATTTTTTTAAGGATTCCAGAAAAATATTCTATGTATATCTCAGACACTAAAGATACTTAAGAGCTTGGAAATCGTGTAAAAAATGAGATAAAATAAATTTCCTTTATAATTCAACCCTAATTTGAATTTCACTAATTGTTATACATATTATGTATTTGTAATTTAATATAATCTATCCTGATTCGGATCAACCCATATACATTTATTTATTTATTTCAATATATATTTATTTACTTGAATATATATTTATTTATTTGAATATATATTTATTTACTTGAATATATATTTATTTATTGGAATATATATTTATTTACTTGAATATATATTTATTTATTTGAATATATATTTATTTACTTGAATATATATTTATTTATTTGAATATATATTTATTTATTTCAATATATATTTATTTATTTGAATATATATTTATTTATTTGAATATATATTTATTTATTTCAATATATATTTATTTATTTCAATATATATTTATTTATTTATTGCAATATACATTTATTCAATCTAAAAGTTCACTCACCTAATTCACAATGCGGTGTCAAGCTCACAATCGGCTCCTTCTCTTCATCCAAAAGACTCCCAAACGTTTCCGGCTCGTGGTACTCAAGTGGCATTAACAAGCTAGCGCTAGCACATTTCTTCTCGTACTTGCTCAACTCCCCAACTAGATCCTGCATCCTGTAAATTGCGTTTTTCGCCCGATACTGCACACTAAACGTTTCTAAAGCTGACGCTAACATCGCACTTGTGTGATACATCTCCTTATCATAGCGAACATACTTAAACTGTCTCCATTCACCGACATTCTGCCCCCAAATGTTCTTACTCACAGACATCGGCACGAACAGAGAAGAATTCTGCGCTAATGAATCGAATAATAGAACTGTGTTCAAAACTTTATTGTTCCTATCCGTCTTATTTGTTTCATGATATTTTGGTTCATGATAAACTGGAAAGGAAATAATGCACTTTTTGTCATACTCGTCACTTAGATATTCGATGCACGAAGCCGACAATCCGGAGAATCCGTTGTCTATGTCTTGTAGCACATGGAACCCTTGCATTAAATCGCATTCTTCCGCATAGTTCCGTATTTTATTGCAAAACTCATCTTGGAAGCAATCCGATTGCCAGCATTGGGAGCCAACTTCGAAATTACTAAAAAGTTGGGGGGCCGAATGGGAGTAATCTTTCACTAAATTTACCGAACGAGGATGAAAGCGTCCATATAAAAAGTCAGACCATACTTCGACATCGTTTTCTGTGATGTTAAAACGGAGCTGTTGGTCTCGTTGAAACTTTTTTAGAAAATCATTTTTCTCTAAAGCTTCGGTTTGGTCTATCGTAACAAAGTCGTCGGTCCAATTAGTTGGTATTTTTGATGGGTCTGGAGGTGGGACGTACAAATCGGAGATTTCTGGAAGAGTTTTTAGGCTGCCGTTTAAATCACAAAGAAGTAGTCTTGGGGTGAAGGTAACTTGACCCTGTAAAATATTAGATAATTAGAATGTTAAATTCGTATAAAACGATTTTATTGAAAAACGACGAAATCCTGTATATGGTTAATTGTTTATATATAATTAATTGCTTATATATGATTAATTGTTTACATATGATTCATTGTTTACATATGATTAATTGTTTACATATGATTAATTGTTTACATATGATTAATTGTTTACATATGAATAATTGTTTACATATGATTAATTGTTTACATATGATTAATTGTTTAATATTAAAATTTTGAAGAAGCATTGATACTTTAGAAAAACAGTATACTTATTTAAGGGCCAGTTAACCCATTATAAATTACATATACTAGAATTATTTAAAACTCTCCCTTTTTAATTGTAGGGTTTATCTTATTAATGAGCTTTGATCGCTCAAACTTTTTATGGTAATTCGCACGCACATTTCTATGCATTGCCACAAAACGGATTTGGAAAATATTGTTTACTTATTGAGAAAAAAAATTAATGAGAACCATAGAAAATGAACTAAGTTCACTGCAAAATTTAGGTCTTTCATAATTTAAAATTCAAAATTCTGTTTCGTGGAAGACGTTCTGCAATATCTTTAGATTATATTGCAATTTCGAAAATTAAAAAATATTAAAAAATGAACCTGTAATTTGATTAATCCGAGTACTACATTTTCGTAAATATTTTGAGGTAGGTGTGTCACTTGAGAATCTTGTCTCCTCCTTTAAAGTGAATAAGATGCTGTATTTGTCCTTTACTAGGGTGCTAGGATTCTTTGTAGTTAAATATGTTTGTCCTTGGTCTGGTCGGTGCTTTGATACTTTGGTCTTGTAGTATTTATACCTACTTGTATTTTCTCTGAACCAGACGAATATTAGCCTGCGCTCTCCGAATTCATTATTTACCGACGTTTTTATATGTGAATCGGTCCTACGATCAAAGCTATTATTTATTACGGACCGTACTAAGGATAGAATAGGGCACTTACGCCAATGAAACCTTTAAATTTAAAGACATTACATCAATCTTAAATAGTATAGTATTTCTTGTATAAAGAGAAAGTATATTGAACTTGTAAAAATATGATTTTGAGATTTTGATAATACTTCACCATAAGTCCACGCATTTTGGAAGTAGATAATTTGCTCATAAAAATAGATTCTATCTATACCTGTATTTTATTAGTTAATAGGTATGACCTTTTAGTGAAACAAAGGAACTGTTTGCAACCGAAGAAAATTTCTCTAAATAAAAAATGGACATCTTAATTTTTTTCGGCTATATATCCGGTCATTACTGTCGTAAGAAAGAGGACATTGAATTTTCTCTCAGGTATTGGACCCATTTGTACAAGTATTTATTTGTGCGCACAAGAAACCATCTTTTTATGTGTTTATAGTTCACCTAAAACACAACGTGGGAACATTGTAGTGCTAGTGACATTTTTTTTATATAATATGGATAAACGACGCAGTAAAAAGGTGTTTTTGTTTCTAAGTGCTAGAAGAAAAAAAATAAAGGTGGCCTTTTTCTTAAATGCATCTGGACGTTAGTAGGTGTGGATTTTTCATTGATCCAATTTTAAATCATTTAGAAGCGTCACCACATTACAAATTGGCTATCGAAAATGCGATTGTGGAAATTAAATGTCCATTTTCAGCAACCAAATTGCACCCGTTGGAAGCTTTGAACCAAAATGGTATATATTATGGGACAGTTAAAATTGAAAACGAACCTTAACTATTATTATCAGGTGCAGGGCCAATTGCACATTACGTAACTGACTTTTGCTATTTTATATGTTGGACACCCATGGGAATGATCGTTGAAAAGGTAACTTTGTCACTTGAAAATGTTAATAAAATAAAATACATTTTTTATATTACAGATTAAAAAGGACGACAATTTCTGGCTAAAACTAGAACCTAAATTGAGTGAGTTCTTTACCAATCATATTGTTACATATTTTGCAAGAAAAATGTAACTTTAGCAGCCAAATTTGATTTTTTATATAACTTATTAAAATAAATAATTAATTTAAGGTTATATTTTTTATTATACATATTTTCTACTGCTATGTTTGTTTAATGATACAGTTATTTATTGATGTGTTTATTAATTGCTTTGTTTATTATTTATTACATTTATCATTTTTTTCTTCATTTATTGTTATGTTGATTCCTTACGTTTATTTATTGCTGTATTTATAGTGAAACGTTAATTACATTACGGAAAACATAAATGCAGAGTAACAACATAGTATTTTATAATGTTTGTTATTGTATAATGTTTAAATATTGATTATTGTTAATTTTGTTAACTCTATTGTTTATACTTTCATTTATTAAATTATCAAAGTGATTGTTTTTTCTTAAAACATCTTATTTTTTTAATTTGTTACCGTCCAATGTGTAATCGAAAGAGATACTTCCAAGGGAAGTAAAATACTGGGTGTTCGGATGAATGTGTAACATCAAAACGGTCGCTTCTTTGACGGGCCTTTGCCACCTTTTTAAAGATCAAACAACGCCACGTTTTTTTACGTTACACATTCAACAAAACACCCTCTACTGTATTCCCTGGGTGCTTTCTTGCCAGATGTTTTATGTCAGGACTATAGGCGCGCCGAAGACTACAGCAGGTAAAATAAATAATAATAAACGATTTTACGTCTTGATGAAATAAAATAGATTTTAGACCGTATTATAGAGGGGCTTAATGAATGTGTAACGCAAAGCAAAAGCGACAGTTTTTATGTCACACATTCATTAGAACGCCTGGTTATTTAAAATTGATATTATAAAAGATCATTTCAAACTTTGATACAATAGCATTATGAAATAGTAAGAAACTATATTCATAGATTTTACATGGAAGGAACGATACATTCGGGTAAATTATGTTTATGGGACTGTAGCCCATGTACACGCACATTCAAGGTTGCTTTTTACTTGTTTTCAAAACCTGCTACACTTCGTCAATCTGGCATTCTCTATGCCGACAATAGAGGGTGGGTTTTAATGTCCAAGTGCAGGCACCGGTTAGTGCTGATTGGTTTATAAACTTCGCACATTTTTTCCGAAGTAAACGCCCTTTTCTCAAGGTTCAACGATCTGGTTAATGGCCCCTTAAGCCAAAAATATTTGTGCAAATTCATATTCATATTCAATATTTATTTATTATTTATTTATATATATATTTATTTTATTTATTACCAAATATAACGTCGTCATTATAGTCGTAGATCTGCACTTAAAAGTTAATGTATAATTTATACATAAAGTAAAGTAAAATTTTAATTTACCTTATCATTACATCCTTCTCGATACAGAACATCATAATCGATTTCGTTCGGCTTTCCCTCAAAATACGGGTAATTTAAGAACTGTTCCTCGTGCAAATTCCACCAGTGAGTCCCGACAAAATTGGAATAATGGCCAAATTGCAGGGTAATTATTTCACGAGTTGCAGTCATTTTCTCACATTAATATTATTTTCTGAAAAGAAATAATAAATTATCACTAATTTATATTTTCGATAAATAATACTTTCAATAAATAATATGTACGATAAGTAATACTTTCAATAAATAATATGTTCAATAAGTAATACTTTCAATAAATAATATGCTCGAAAAGTAATACTTTCAATAAATAATATGTTCAATAAGTAATACTTTCAATAAATAATACTTTCAATAAATAGTATGCTTGAAAAGTAATACAGTGTAATCTCGGTAGTCCGAACTTCGATACTTCGAACACTCCAGTAATCCGAACTGGCGAAACAAAGAAAAATTACTGACTTCTTTAAAAAAGACTGGTTCTTGTTTTTTAATGTAACTAGAATTTTAAATAAAACATGTACATACATACTTACTTTCTATATAAGTAAAAATAGCAAAAATATATAGGTACATACATACATGGTTATGTGCAATAATATGTACTGTTTAATCTTTATTACAGCCTTTTTCCTAATACTTTCTGTAATCCGAACACCCCCTTGCAGCTATTAGTTCGGACTACCGAGATTACACTGTACTTTCAATAAATAATATGTTCCTTAACTAATACT
>JAWQRP010001759.1:0-17786 GCA_033557875.1 Quadriops clusia | reverse complement strand
AGAAAGATATATTAATTTTGTTAATTCTATTAGATATAATTTTATGAATGAAATTTTCTGGGTAATCATTTATTGTTAAAGCATTTTTAACTTTTTTAATTGCGGTATTTTGAAATTCAATATTGCTTAATTTGTATGCTCTATCAACTAAACATAAAATTATACTTTTTTTATGATTAAAATCACAATTTGATAAAAAATTAATATATCTTTCTGGCCAAATATTTTTTGTAAACCAAGAAGTTTGAATTTTAGTACTTTTTTAAATTAAAGTCATATCTAAAAAATTTATTTTATTATCTTTTGATTTTTCTAAAGTAAATTTTAGTTTCTCATGATAGTTATTAAATTTTAGAAAAATGTGTTCAATTTGATTTTCTAAAGAAGAAATATAAATATCATCTACATATCTTTTATTACAATTTTTATTATGATTAATATTGAATTTTTTAATTGCGTCTACTAATTCTAATCTAATTTCATCTTCAGTTTCGAGATTTTCAATTTTATAAATATTGTTTTCTACATTAGCTATAATTTCAAAAATTGGTAATCTTTATTTTTTAAAATATGACGGATTAAAATTTGAGCAAAGTTTTAATAATTCTAAAACTATATTTTTTTGTGTTAAATTTATAATAAAATTATTTTTGTTATTTTTATCTTTTAAATTTTTATTTTGTTTATTTTTTAGGATATTTATTTTTTTACAGTGCTTGTTTTTAATTTTAATTTTTCAAATTTTGTAGTTTGTGTTTTAAAGAATTCATTTACAATATTGTTAGGTAATATTTCATTTAATGAAATAATAAGTTTGTTTTTTTCTTCATTTAATTTAAAAATATCATTGCATGCATCATTTAAGCAAAGATTTAAAATTTTAAATTTAAATTTTGTAATTGTATTACGTACGGTATATATATGCATTTTTTTGTTTTGTGAAACTTATTTTGGTTGTTATAATGTTATCAATAAATTTAGGTGTTAAAACATTTTTTTTACATACCAGTAGGAAATTTCTTCTATTTATAGTATTAGCTATTTTGATGTTGATCTTCATATAATTCTTCATTATTTCAATAATATTTATTTTATTTTCTTCTCTAAGTGTTTGGAAGAGTGGTACACTTGTTCTAGAAGTTCCATTTTCACAAAAAAATATACCAAACAAAGATTTAGAATTATTAAAACTTGGCTCAAATTTTAATCTACCATATTTTCAAAAAGAAAAATTACCAATTTTTGAAATTATAACTAATGTAGAAAACAATATTTATAAAATTGAAGATCTCGAAACTAAAGATAAAATTAGATTAGGATTAGTAGATGCAATTAAAAAATTCAATATTAATCATAATAAAAATTATAATAAAAATTAAAACATACCTTATAAAGTAATTTTAAAATATTTATTATTTCTTGACTCACTTTGTATTATTATATTTTTTAATCTTGGGTATTTAGAGTCTTTATAAACTAACTTTTTTGTTTTCAAAATATTTATTTCGACGTTTCGCCTTTATTATTAAGGCATCATCAGGATACAAAACTTATTAATAACAAAATTAAAAACTAAAAATAAACTGTAAGTACATCAAAACGGAAATAATAATATGTTACCTTGCCATACATAAAGTCTCTTACCAATAATATTAAACAAAAAATTAAAAAATACAATATTAAAGTTGTTAGTATTAATCAAAATACAACAAAAAACTTTTTCACACAAATTAAAGATAAAAATAACAAAAACAAACTATCTAATTTAATATACAAAGTTAAATGTTTACAATGTGAAGGCACATATGTAGGTGAAACAAAACAATATTTAGAAAATAGGATGAAACAACACAAAAATACTTGTAAAAAAAGTAATCTTGATGGTTGTACTGCTTTAAGTGAACATTGTATAACTAAAAAACATTCGTTTGACTATGACAACGTAAAAATTTTAAAAAGTGAATCCAACTATTTTAAAAGAAGAATATGCGAATCAATTTTTATTAAAAAAGACAATAATTCGATAAATTTTAAAAGAGACTTATGGAACATAAATAAAACTTATGACATTTTATTTCAAAATTAACTTCATGTATTTTACTATTATTATTACACGCATTACATTTATTTTAAAAAGAAAATATTACATATCATAGGTTGTTACTTTCATGTTTCATGTTTATATTTAATGTCTATTATTATTTCCGTTTTGATGTACTTATAGTTTACTTTTAGTTTTTAATTTTGTTATTAATAAGTTTTGTATCCTGATGATGCCTTAATAATAAAGGCGAAACGCCGAAATAAATATTTTGAAAACAAAAAAGTTAATTTATAAAGACTCTAAATACCCAAGATTAAAAAATACATATGAAAAAAAATGCTATCCAACAGTGCACATATCAACGATAGTTGGCACATATCAACCATAGTTGGCACATATCGAGAGGGTAGCGTCAATATTTTGAATCCTTTGACAATCGCAACGACGTTTTGACCGGGCCAAACCGCGATGGACAAAATTCTTAAGGACATCGAGGACGAGTTCGACGCGAAGCTGGAGAGCTACATCCAGCAGGAGTTCAGGAATGTCGAGATTCCTCAAGTTTGGAGTTCTGACGAAGATTATGACTCCGATGATTCTACAGCTGCGACAACCCTCACGAATGCCACAGCTAGGACGGGGGTTTACTCAGTGCCCCAGTCCAAGAGCAGCAGGTCTTCCATGATCCCCCTTTTTCAACCCCTTTCGAAAATTAGCTTCTCTTCAGGACTCGCCAATGACCACCAGGAGATCATTTTGACTCCTGAGGATTTCTCTAAGATTACTTTCAATATCCCGCCTAACCTTCCAAGTAATATTCCAAGTAACATTCCAACTAATATTCCAAGCGCACCAGTGGCGAAGGAAGCGCCCCCTGTGAGGCACGAATATTTATTAGATGAAATTCTGAAGAAGGCTGAGGGGGAGTGCAAGAGGGTTGATGGTGGACAAATTGGTAGGTTTGCTGCGGATGTGATGACGGCTGTTGCTGGTGAAGCTGAGGAAGAGTTAGTCAAGAACTTGAAGTAAGGGCTATTGGCAACGAAACTCTAGGAATTAGTAACAAAACTTCAGTAATTTTGAACAAAATCAGCAATTTTGAAGATAATCAGTAATTTTGAACAAAATCAGCAATTTTGAAGATAATCAGTAATTTTGAGAAAAATCAGCAATTTTCAACAGGATCAACAATTTTCAACAGGATCAGCAATTTTAAACAGGATCAGCAATTTTAAACAGGATCAGCAATTTTCTACAAAACCAGCAGTTTTTACCAAAATTTTAGTAATTTTCAACAAAGTCAGCAATTTTCTACAAAAATTGAGTGATAGGTAAAGAAGCAATTTTCAATGAAACCAGCAACTTTGTACTAAAATTGAACGGTAGGAAAAGAAACAATCTTCTACAAAAATGGGCGAAAGAAAATTGACCAATAAATCTTTTGAATTCCTTCTCTTCTTTGGTTTTTGCCTTAATTAGCATTAGCTACCAGTTTATAAATCAGATAAAAGTTTATAATATTTTATAAGGGGATATTTCACCTTACTGGGGATATAACACCTTTTTAAGGATATAACACCTTTCTGGGGATATAACACCTTTCTGGGGATATAACACTTTTCTGGGGATATAACACCTTTCTGGGGATATAACACCTTTCTGGGGATATAACACTTTTCTGGGGATATAACAGCTTTCTGGGGATATAACACTTTTCTGGGGATATAACACCTTTCTGGGGATATAATACTTTTCTGGGGATATAACACTTTTCTGGGGATATAACACTTTTCTGGGGATATAACACCTTTCTATGGATACAACACCTTTCTGGAGATATAACACCTTATGAAACCTCATGGTCCAAAATCGGGCAAGATGTCCAAGGAAATCGTCCACTCCATGAATCCTTGAGTGACATTTATGCCGTCGAAATTGTCAAGTGATAAATCAGCAAAACAACTCCAAAATGCCGAAACAATCCCCTATGGACATCGATTTGAGCTTCTACCTGATGTACGAGCGCTACAAGGACAACGAGTTTAAGAACCTCGTCCTGGTCAAGGACGAAACCCCTCCGTGGCAGGACCTCGACGCGTCCTTCCCGAGCCAGTCCAGTTTCCGAGCGTTCAGGACGTGCAAGGATAATTGTAGGGCCCACTCGGAGAAGAGGGACCATTTGGCAACTAAGGTGAAGTCTGTCCCGGTTTTGGAAGGTTGGTCGAATGGGTTGCCGAAGAGCAGCATCTTCCAGCCTTTGGTGACTTCAAAGCTTTCTTCGGCCATTGTAGGGTTTCCTTCGACTGATGGGGCTTCTAGGAGTAGCGGGGATGCTAGTTTACTATTTGGAAAGAAGGGCCAACAGGAGACCAAGAGGGGCTTTGTCTTCTCCGAAATCTTCACGAAGCAGCTTTGGAGCCATTCCAAATCGTGACCTTCTCGCTTTTGGAGTAACTCTACTACCTTCTTTAGTTGTTCTAAGTGGACTTTTGTGTTCTTCCATTATTTTATGTTGATTAAAATTGCTTTGAGGAATAAGTGGGATTTACTTTGTTGCTAGATAATTATCAAATAATAATTTAGATTCTCACCAGATGTTTGGTAAGGGTTCAAGAGTTCTTTTACTTTCGTGGAGTTGGTAGGTTCAGTTGCAGATATTGGAAAGGTATTGACTTTGCCAATAAGACGATTGAGACAAACGTGACCAATGAAGCAAATGAGTCAAATAAAGCATATGAGGCAAATGAAGCATGAGGTAAATGAAGCATATGAGACAAATGAAGCATGAGGTAAATGAAGCATATGAGACAAATGAAGCATGAGGTAAATGAAGCATATGAGACAAATGAGGAAAGTGAGATAAATGAACAAAATGAGATAAATGAACAAAATGAGATAAATTAACAAAATGAGATAAATGATCAAAATGAGATAAATGATCAAAATGAGATAAATGAGCAAAATGAGATAAATGAGGAAAATGAGCAAAATGAGGAAAATGAGGCAAATGAAGTAAAAGAGATAAATGGGCAAACGTGACTAGCGATGAGTAAACGCCAATATTAGAGGAACAAGCTGCAAACAAATTAGTAGCAATGCGTTAACCACTCCACAAACCTCTGGAAAACAGAAAGCCCTTAGCGATAACGAGTTCTGAATCAATTTCGTGCAGCAAACTTCTTCTGGCGCAGAGGCCTCGGTTCTTGCTCAGCACTCTGCTTATCCTCTCGGCTTCTCTCAGCTTCCGCCTCCGCTCTAAATCATTTCAAAGAGAAAAAGCAAAAAGTATCAGGCCGGCTGAAATATTGGCTAGAGATAAAAGCGGCTGGGATAAATACAAATCGTTAAAGTTAAACATAAAAGTAATTGGGCGTTGGGAAACACAGAGAGATGTAATCCTCGTCCTGAGCCGTAAATTTCGACCACGTATAACACGACTCTTTTAAAGTCTTTTGATTCTTCAGATATGAGGATTAATTGCTTTGGTACACACTTAGTTAAACCATTGAGTTAAACGGATTCGGTGTAAAAGTTTATTGCTTTATATAAATAACGTCTCAGGAAGGTAAACTTTTACTACTCTCGGCGAAGGATTAGATTTCGAATTGAACCAACAATTTGTTTGTTTAATTTAACAGAACAAATAAAATATTGACTTCATTTCAAAACATTGACTTATTTACTACCTCCGGTACACAAAATGTATCGTACATTTACACAACTACACAAATTTAGATAGTTAGTGTAACCTTAATTAACCATTTGCTGGCAACAGGATTCCATTAATTTGTTACGAAATGATTTCTTACGCTGCACACAAACCAGACACCTCCGCTAAGGACCCCTAATTAATGAATATTTGCCTCCAGGCGCCCATTGTCAGCCCCCGGTTTTGTCACACTCATAACGTCTACCCCCAATATATCAGAAGGACTTATGTCCTAAATTAAAAGTTGGAGCCCTAAGGTCGTATTTCACGCCACAAACTTGATATTGAAATCAGGTCTGAGATGAACTCAACTTTGGCGATGAATTCAACTTTGTCGATGAATTCAACTTTGTCGATGAATTCAACTTTGTCGATAAATTTACCTTTGTCGATAAATTTACCTTTAAGGACGAATTCAGCTTTGTCGTTAAATTTACCTTTATCGATAAATATACCTTTAAGGACGAATTCAACTTTGTCGATGAATTTACCTTTAAGGATAAATTTAACTTTGTTGATCAATTCAGCTTTGTCGATGAATTCAGCTTTGTCGATGAATTCAGTTTTGTCGATGAATTCAAATTTGTCGATGAATTCAGCTTTGTCGATGAATTCAAATTTGTCGATGAATTCAGCTTGTCGATGAATTCAAATTTGTCGATGAATTCAGCTTTGTCGATGAATTCAACTTTATCGGTAAATTCAACTTTGTCGATGAATTCTGCTTTGTCGATGGATTCACCTTTGTCGATGAATTCAACTTAGTCGATGAATTCAACTTTGTCGGTAAATTAAACTTTGTCGATGAATTCTACTTTGTCGATGAATCCAACTTTGTCGATGAATTCAGCTTTGTCGATGAATCCAACTTTGTCGATGAATTCAGTTTTGTCGATGAATTCAGCTTTGTGGATGAATTCAACTTAGTCGATGAATCCAACTTCGTCGATGAATCCAACTTCGTCGATGAATTCAGTTTTGACGATGAATTAAGCGTTGACGATAAATTCATCTTTCATGACGAATTCAATTTGATGATTAATTCTGCTTTAGCGAGGCGAATTGCCGTAGAAACGGACGATAGAGGAGTAAATGTGCGGAGTGGCGTTCGGCGCAACCTAATTTTAAAACTTTAATTTTAGATTTTGGTTAATGTAACGCCGGTTCGCGTTACTCTAAAGAAGTGTCGGAATTAAAGCTCTGACGTCGCCCATTATCTCTTGGCGAAAAACCGAAATTGCACAAAATGCATTAACCAGTATTTCACGCACCCCCCTCCCTCCCTTAATTGTTGTTCCAATAATGGCCCGGCTCTAAAATAAATTGCAAAAAGAGCCAACGACTGTTAATTAGACGCTTTAGTGCGATTACAGTTGCGACTTGTATAATAATGTTTATAGCGCCGGCAGCTTTGCTGACCTATTTTTAACCCTCCCTAATTTTTACGGCCATTCTCCTAAACATTATAATTAATTTTCTGAAGCAAATCGCTTCATCGCATTGCTTCTTTATCTCGACAACATTTTTAAAAGTGTTCCCACAGAGGCTTGTTGTTTACAATCTTAAATGGCGACGTTATCGCAATGTACACAAAGGCACCTTGCTTCGTTTTAATCGTACTATCGGCTAAAGTACTTACCTAGGAACATAAAATCCCGAAAAAAATATTAAATAACAATACCTCTGTACTCCAAGAGACCTTGACACACTATAGCAAACACGGTTATCGGAACCTTCAGTTGAGTCGAATTGTTGTGGTCTAGAAGTTGTTACGCAATTTTTTTTATAACTTTTGTTATGAAGTGTTTTCCATAATGTGGACATTTAGTTTTCTATGAGGACACAAACAGAACACAAAAACTAAAGCGTCACTCTAAAGCGCCACTCTAAAGCGTCAATCTAAAGTGTCACTCTAAAGCGAAACTCCATCAGCAAATCAACTCTCAGCAAATCAACCAAAATGACTCACCATCATCAAAAGATTCCCCAAAATCATGTTGGGCATGCCGCGTTATCTCCACGAATTCCTGAAGATGCTTCGGAAGTCTAGGTCTTGTTAGCAAAGATTCCCCATCCATCACCAGAACAGGATCCAAGACTTCCTGGTCCACCTCTTCCTCTTGGTCAGTACTACTCTCAGGTCTCTTAGAATCCGAAGTTTCCGCATCACTCACGTCGTAATTCAATCCAAATTTGTCCATCCTTTGCTTCACCTTTGTCAGAAATTCGTTTTCTAAATCCGGGGCGTGCTTGACTTCCTGCTTTTGAACACTTTTCTCCGAGGAATCTTCATGGTGAGGAGCCGAAGAGATTTTGATTACTTTGTTATGCTTCCTCTCTTCGCGAGCGGCCATTTGGTCCATGTATTCGTCGTACATCTGCTGCCTGAAGAATTCTGTTGGGGCTGTTGGCATGGATTTGGGCCTGGGGCGGCTTTGTGGCTTTTGGTCTCTTAGGAATTCAATTTCTCTGAGAATTGCAGCTTCTCTGAGAAGTTTTGCTTGGTTTAGAAGTTCTGCTTCTTTGAGAAATTCTATTTCTTTGGGAAATTCTGGTTCTTTGAGAAATGCTGCTTCTTTGAGAAATTCTGCTTCTTTGAGAAATTCTGCTTCTTTGAGAAATTCTGCTTCTTTAAACAATCCTTTCTCTCTAAGAAGTTCTAATTTCCTAAGTTGTTCTGCTTTTCTGAGTAGTTCTGCTTCTTTAAGAAGTTCTGCTTCTTTAAGAAGTTCTGCTTCTTTAAGAAGTTCTGTTTCTTTAAGAAGTGTAACCTCCTTTATTAGTTCAGCTTCTTTGAGGAGTTTAGCTTTTTCAAGAAGTCTGACCCTTCTGAGAAATTCCGCTTCTTGGAGTAATTGAGCTTCTGTAAGGACTTCCTCTTCACTATGCAATTCGTCTCTAGCTAAAGTTTCCACTTGGGTGGTCTTTTGTGAAAAATTATTCTCTTCATGTTTCTCTAGTTTCCTTTTCTCTAATTCGCGTTTTTCTAGTTCATGTTCCTCTAGTTGAAATTGATCATTCTCAAAAAAATCCCTTCTAAGTTTTTCCTTTTGAAATCTTTCATTTTGAAGCCTTTCCTTTTGAAGCCTTTCATTTTGAAGCCATTCATTTTGAAGCCTTTCATTTTGAAGTTTTTCATTTTGAAGTCTTTCATTTTGAAGCCTTTCTTTTTGAAGTCTTTCATTTTGAAGTCTTTCATTTTGAAGCCTCTCCTTTTGAAGTCTATCCTTTTCACGTCTATCCTCTTCAACTTTCTCCCTATCAATCCGTTCCCGTTCGCGCAATTCCAACTGAAGCTTCTTCATCTCAAGCCTCTCAATCTCACGTTGCTGCGCCCTAATCTGCTCCTCTCTAAGCTTCTGCAACCTCAAATTTTCCGCCCTAACTCTCTCCAAACCACTAAGACCCAAATCATCTTTCTTAACCCCTCGCTTGGACTCGAAATGCTTCTGAATTTCTTCATTAATAGCGATTTCCGTAAGCCTCCGCTTCTCACCCTCCAACCTCTCTAGTTCATCCTGAATCTCTCGTTCTTTCCGGATAATATAATCCATTTGGCGCTCATAGAACTCCGGAGGAAGACTACTTCGTCTATTGACGAAGTCCTGCTGGTAGGGCAAGGAAAAACCTTTCCTAGGGAAACCTGGATGGAAATTTTCTGGTTCTGTGTTGAGGTGCCAAGCACTTATAGCTGGCCTCACGTTGAATTCTGGAAAAGGACTTGCCCAGGCTAAGTTGGAATCACTGGTGCTCTTTTCTTTAGCTAGATTAAGCCATTCGGATAAATCCTTCGCTTGGAGGCGAGCTTGGGATAAATCCCTAGGGAGGGTGCTGCTGGCGCTGCGTAGAAATGGTGGATGGTGAGGGTTGGTAGGTTTTTTTGGAGGAATCTGAGGATTTTGTGGAAAACTGTTAAGTCTTGAAATGTTTGGGCAAGAAGTCTTGAAGCTTGCCCCATCGTTCGCCAGATAATACAAGAATTGGTCATCTGGTGTTGGTTCCCTTGTTTGTTTGCGAATCTGGGATAATTGATTAAGTTCTTCTATCTTCGAGGTAAGTTCATCCAATTTCGGGACGAATTTTGGAACGAATTTTGGGCCAAGTATATCTTGGTCAGGCTTTGGTGATTTGGGATTGGACTCCCTTATTATGCTCAATAGTTTAGTCGCTCCTTCTTCGTTAGGTTTCGTTGCAGGATCGTGAAGTTTCGAGGTCTTCATTTCTGTGCGATTAGTTTCTATATGTTTAGTTTCTACATGTTTAGTTTCTATGTGTTTAGTTTCTATGTGTTTAGTTTCTACATGTTTAGTTTCTACTTGTTTACTTTCTACGTTCTTTGATTCTACGTTCTTTGATTCTACGTTCTTTGTTTCTACGTTCTTTGTTTCTACGTTCTTTGTTTCCACAAAATTCGGGTCCTTAGAGATGTCCTTAGGTTTTGTTCCCAAATTTTCCATAATCCCATATTTGGCATCTTCTGTTTCATAACATTCTTCTTCCTTATAGCATCCTTCTTTCTCATAATTTTCTTCTTTCTTATAATTTTCTCCTTTCTTATAATTTACTCCTTTCTTATAATTTTCTCCTTTCTTATAATTTTCTTCTTTTATATAATTTTCTTCTATCTGATAATTTTCTTCTATCTGATAATTTTCTTCCTTCTCGTAACCTTCTTCATTCTCATGGTACCCACGTCTCCTAGCGAACTTCTCGTGCAAATCCAGAAGACTATCCGCTTCCTTGGGCACCCTCTTGCTCCTCTCAAGCTGCTCCTTCTGCGTAGGCGACAAGCACATGAGGACCCTCGGGTCCTCCTCAGTGGGCAGTCCAACCCAATTGGACATTTTCGCCTCAACAACTGGAACATCAAAAGACTCGTTAGAAGAAGCCGCCTTCTCCATTTCTAACCTCGTGATAAAAGCTGGAAGCTTTTGGGCCACTATATGAGCTTGCACAGAAATTGGCACTGGTTGGCTCGAGGTCTTGTTGGTAAAGGTGATCTCTTGCAAACTCTTGGACACATCCGCTAGTTCTTCTAGGATGTCTGCTCCGAATGGTAGGGTCATCAAGGTGTGCAAGCAGAGGTCCTTGAGTTGAGGAGGGTCCTTCTTGGGGGTAGTTTTGACCTTTTCTTCTTCTTTGAGGATCGAGGCGATGTCGCCAATTGAAGATGAAGACATTGGGTTATATTGGACGGTTACTTGGGAGGTGCCTACGCTGCTGCTCGTGTCGCTGGCCATGGAGGGCGATCTAGATGGCGGGGGAGGCGTTAGGGCGTTTACGTAGCATGTGGCTTCTTGGAGGTCTTTCAGGAGGATTTCTTCGGCTGCTTTGTTTGCCATTTCTTTTTCTTTATTTTGTATCTCTGATTCTTTCATTTCTATGTCCTTATTTGCTACATCGTTTGTTTTGGCTCCATGTTGGTCTTTCCAATGAGGATCTAATAAAATTTTGACGGTTCCTTCTTCTTTTGTAAGCTTTGAATGGTCAAGTTTTGAATGGTCAAGCTTTGAATGGTCAAGCTTTGAATGGTCAAGCTTTGAATGGTCAAGTTTTGAATGGTCAAGCTTTGAATGGTCAAGTTTTGAATGGTCAAGCTTTGAATGGTCAAGCTTCGAATGGTCAAGCTTTAAATGGTCAAGCTTTGAATGGTCAAGCTTTGAATGGTCAAACTTTGAATGGTCAACTTTTTGGTTCAATTTCTCGCTAATTTTGTCCTTGAGCTCCTGAGGCAACAAGTGGTACCGTGAATCCTTCATCAGGAATTTCAATTGGAACAAGTTTCCATGAGCAAGAAGAATGAAGGCATGCTTCCAAAATTCATCATGTTCTTCATTTGATGGTTCCTCGGAGACGTCGCTTTTGGGGGTTGTGTTATCTGGAGTTGGTGGAGGTGTTAATTGGCTCATCGGAATCTTAATGCTTTCTTCTTGTACTTCAAAGGAAGTTGTAGCAAAATTGGTTTCCTCTTTTGATGAAAATCGAGTGTGGAAGGCGCTTGAATGGAAGCTACTTTTGTTACTTTCGCCAAAGAGAGTATTTTCATAAAAACTGTTGGGTTTGGGATCTGTGCTGAAGTGAACGTACTTAGCTTTAGCTCCAATGCTTTTATCTCTTCTTGGAGGACGCACTGGAGGCATTGGAGACATTGAAGGCACTGGAGACATTGAAGGCATTGAAGACATTGAAGGCACTGGAGACATTGAAGGCATTGAAGACATTGAAGGCACTGGAGACATTGAAGGCACTGGAGACATTGAAGGCACTGGATACATTGAATGCATTGAAGACATTGAAGGCTTTGGAGGTACCGGAGGACTCTCTTCCTCCAATTTAATGTGATGTATTATCTCCTTAGCAATTTTGCTAGCATGTTTTCGTTCTTTAACAATATGAACAGGAATTATCCGTTCCTTCTCTTCGACGTATATAGGAATGATGTGTTCCTCTTCGTCTTTCTTCACAGGTTGGATATTCCGTTCCTCAGCTACCCTTATCGGAATATCATCAATCAATTTCATGGGAATAAGGCATTCTTCCTTGGTAACTTTTTGGTTCTTTTGGATTTTGGGTCGTTGCTCTTCTGGTTCGACCCTAATGGGAACTATACGTTCGTGGTCGATATTGCTTTTAACGTTTCTCTCAGATTGCTCAATTTGGATAGGTATGATACGCTCCAATTGATTGGTTCTTGGATTTTGGACGACCGATCTTGTTGCCCTAGCGATTATTTCCTCGATTTCGTTTTTGATTGCTGTTACTTCGGAAAATTCGTGCATTTCCTTGTCTACTAATTTCGTTTGGGCTGTTTGTGGATGGCCTCTATCTGAGTTTAATTGGGTGGTTTCTTCATTTGTGCTCATTGATTCCATTGGTGTCTCAGCAAATTTGATTTCTTTCACTTGGATGTTATTTGCTTGTTTGTTATGTGTTTGTTTATCGTTCATGCTTTGTTTTTCGTTCATGGTTTGTTTATCGTTAATCGTTTGTTTATCGTCATGTACATGTCTGCCATTCGTCGTTTGTTTATCCATTATCACCCTATAGCCATTTATTTGCGAGTCTGACTCATTTGAAACAACTTCACTCACAGTAGCTTCATCGATTTCTCCTTGGCTAGTGGATAAGCTCTCAATGGTTATCGTCTCCAAAGTAGGATCATTGAAAAGGCTATCCGTGCTAGATTTTGGGTGAGTGCTGGTAAAGTCTTCGTCAGTTTCTGTTTCCAAGTTGTCTTCGTCGCAAGACTCACTGGAGGAGCTATCTTCCAAGAAAACTATTTCCACGCCAGAGCTTGCTGGGACCACGTTGGTTTTGGAAATGTCTTCGTGGAAACCACTGGGGCTGTCCACGAGTTTGGTCCCGACCAAAATGGCCATTTCGTTGATTGGGCATTGGAAGTGGGATTGCATCTTCTTCTGGATCTTCGTGGCGTCTATTATTGACTTCACTTTGGAACTCTTTACGTTCAATGGAGGTTTTGTTTTTTGTGTGGGGCGATTGAGGTTTGGGTCTTCTTGAAGATCCATGGTTGAGGTCCTGGAAGGTCCTTGTTTCGCTAGAATTTCTTCGTTGTCTCCTGGTTCACTTTCACTTGTGTTTTTCTTTCTGTTAATTTGCTCGCGATCACTTAAATCACTTCCTTCTTCGCTGATGGCATCTAAGAAACGAGGGTTTTGGTGAACTGGCAAAAAGTATTGTTCTAATTCCTCTCGTTTTTTCACTCGTTGAGCTTTGATGTCCTGCGACGATTTTCTCTCTTGTGTGGACTTTTTGTCCTGGGTCAGTTTTCTTTCTTGCGTGAAGTTTTTGTCCTGTGGGGAATTTTTGTCCTGTGGGGAATTTTTGTCCTGTGTGGATTGTTTGTCCCGTTTTCGTTCCTCCGTGGATTTGTAGTCTTGTCCTTTGATTTCCACCAAGTTGGCGGAAGCCTCCTCCGGGGAGCTCACAAGATGGAGTCCTTCGAGGAAGTTCCGTAAGTGTAGCTCATCTTCCGGTGAAATGGTGGAGGTTTCCGAAGTCTGGTGCTCCCGAAGCTTCAGCACCAAAGTGCTCAAGGAGCCTTTTTGCGCTTCGACTCTTCGCTCGCCTAGTTTCTCCGCAGTTTCCCATTCCACATCCGAGTCTGCTTCGGATACGATCGCGTTGCATTCCGGAGTTTCTCCTTCGCTAGCTTCCGAGAGTTCCGTTATCTTGAAGCCCTCGTCGTCGTCCAAGCTGCGGCTCTTAACAACCTGGGCAGAAGAACTTTTTTTCTCTTTCCTGACCGAACTTTCGAGGACCGTTTTCGGCGACTCAACTCGGTAATCCTCGCGGACGATCCTCTGCACTTGCACCTTAACACTAGTGGTCACTTTGCTGAGTTCTTTCTCCGTTTCTCTCACGTTGAAGTCGAAGGGATTATCCGATTGTTGGGAATTGGCACTTGCGGGAGAGTCTCCCTCCGACACATCAGCGCACGTGGACGCATCGCCGATTACTGCTTTTTTAGCTTTCTTTCGATTTCTCCGCTTGCGAGACCTTGATGTTGTGTTATCAGCCATTACGTTCGCCGGATTAGGTGTCGGCTCTATAGCGTAGACTCTGTTATCATTAGCCGTGCTGATGTTATTAGCTTCTATTCCATCGCGTCTTTCGCCTCCTTCAGACTGTTTGCGTCCTCTTTCAGGTCGTATGTCTTTTGATTTAGACGGTGGATATCTTTCAAATGTTTGATGTTTTTCACATGTTTGATGGTGTTCAAATATTTGATGATGTTCAAATGTTGGATGATGTTTAGATGTTTGATGTCTTTCAGTAAGGTCGTTTATTTTACCCTGTCGGTCTCCTTTTCCAAGCTCATGACCTCTCCTTTCAGGATATCGATTCCTCCTTGCAGTTTGTCCGTGAGTTTGCTTTTCAATGCACTGCCGATCCCTATTTCCAGGAGAGCCTGTCCTTTCAGTTAATTTATTTCCCCCTTCGGTAGTTTCTCCTGAAGTTGTTCTGCCTCCACTAGTTTCACCAACATTAGTTTTATTAACACCAGTTAGATCAACACTATTTAGGTCAACACTAGTTAGGTCAACACTATTTAGGTCAACACCAGTTAGGTGAACACCAGTTGTGCCAACGCCAACTTTACCAACGCCAACTTTACCAACGCCAACTTTACTAACGCCAGCTTGATCAGCCCTACTTTTACCAGCAACAGAAGCAGCAGCACTCTTCCTGTCAGAATTTTTATCTCTCCCTTCGTCTCCTTCCCATTCACGTCCTCCAGCCGGACAAAGATAGCTCCTTTCACAATATCGCGAGCGAGTGTCCCCTCCTATCCCTAAGTGAAGACGCGGGCATTACACAGGAAGTAGAGAGGTGCAAGAGGATACATCTAAAAGGTCGAAGCGACTTTTGTTGTTAGTACAGGCCCGGTTTAATGGCGTCGGGATCCTAGCCCTATTAGCATTGATTTTAGTCGCAAACTGGAATGTTATCGATTATCGCAAGCCGCCTGGTTTTTCGGTCACGTAAGACGTTGCTGGTGGCGGGACCGCGGAGGAGACTGGTTGTATGTTATTAGCTGCACAGCTGATTGATGCGTTACTACGGACTCTGATAAGGATTGAGTACACAAAGAGAGTAATCTGGGGCTTGCGGGTTTCGGGGGGCTAGTAGTAAATCATTTAGCTTGGTCGTAAACAGAGATTACTTCTTCACGTTCGAAGCGTCATAATGGCAGGTGTTCATTTCTTTTTTCTTTCTTTATTTCTTTCTTTCTTTATTTCTTTCTTTCTTTCTTTATTTCTTTCTTTATTTAATATAATATTTAGTAAAACAAAAAAACTTCATCTCAAGATGTGAAAAAAAAAATTAAATCGCGGCGAATACCAAAAATGAACACCTATTGGCGATTAGAACAACATTTACGGTTTACACAATACCTAACATCAACCTGAAACTTACCCTTAGAATCTAGAGTGGACGGGGTTGACGCTGTGCTGCAATTGGAAGAAAGGGTCGATCTCTGCGAAATCACCCCGTTTGTTTTCTGATTTGTTCTGTGTGCAGGGTCTTCTGAAACAATAAAAACATAATAAGATTAAAATTCTTGTTGAAGCGAACAACAGATCTACACTTTTTATTGTTTTATATTACTATGCTGCATAAAAGTTCAATTCACACATCCTTGGGCATCCGTCAGGCATTTTTTAAATTAATTTCAACACAATACGATTTCAACATGATTCACCCTTCAGTTAATAGTAATAACTTTAAAAGGACAACGATCTATTCCGGCAACCGATCTCAGACTCAACATATTCCGATCGTCACGCCCACGGACAAATGTTTTCTTGGCGCACAGAGGGGTTGACCATGTGGCCACACGTAATACATGCATTGTATGATGTTAGAATCGAACTCTAAGCGTAATTAAATTGAATTTATGCGGAGTAGACTGATATCACGGTTCGAGAAATGTTAGTACCCTTCTTTCTCGCCGGGGTCCGCTGGTTTAGTAAGTTGGACAATCTATTAGCTATTGCTGGGGTCTTCCTTTGGCTTTAGTTTATTTTCTTGTACCTTTAGAGTCTTAACAGCCCTGGGTTTCATGAGTTTATTTTCTTGAACCTTTAGTGTCTTAGACCTCTAGTGTCTTAAACCTTTAGTGTCTTAAACCTCTAGTGTCTTAATAGCCACAGGTTTTATTAGTTTATTTTCTTGAACCTTTAGTGTCTTAAACCTCTAGTGTCTTAAACCTCTAGTGTCTTAAACCTTTAGTGTCTTAATAGCCACAGGTTTCATTAGTTTATTTTCTTGAACCTTTAGTGTCTTAAACCTATTGTGCCTTAAACCTCTAGTGTTTTAAACCTCTTGTGTATTAAACCTCTAGTGTCTTAATAGCCAAGGGTTTCATTAGTTTATTTTCTTGAATCTTTAGTGTCTTAAACCTCTAGTGTCTTATTAGCCACAGGTTTCATTAATTTATTTTCTTGAACCTTTAGTTTCTTAAACCTATTGTGTCTTAAACCTCTAGTGTTTTAAACCTCTTGTGTCTTAAACCTCTAGTGTCTTAATAGCCAAGGGTTTCATTAGATTATTTTCTTGAACCTCTAGTGTCTTACATCTCTAGTCTCGTAATAGCCACAGGTTTCATTAGTTTTTTTTCTTGAACCTTTAGTGTCTTAAACCTTTAGTGTCTTAAAACTCTCGTGTCTTAAACCTCTAGTGTCTAAAACCTCTAGTGTAATAATAGCCACAAGTTTCATTAGTTTTTTTTCTTGAACCTTTAGTGTCTTAAACCTTTAGTGTCTTAAACCTTTAGTGTCTTAAACCTTTAGTGTCTTAAGCCTCTAGTGTCTTAAACCTCTAGTGTCGTAATAGCCACAGGTTTCATTAGTTTTTTTTCTTGAACCTTTAGTGTCTTAATAGCACTAGGTTTTTTTAGTATATTTTCTTAAACCTTTAGTGTCTTAATAGCACTAGGTTTCTTTAGTTTATTTTTTTAACCTTTAGTGTCTTAATAGCCCTACGTTCTTTTAGTTTATTTTCTTTAACCTTTAGTGTCTTAATAGCACTAGGTTTCTTTAGTTTATTTTCTTTAACCTTTAGTGTCTTAATAGCCCTACGTTTTTTTAGTTTATTTTCTTTAACCGTTAGTGTCTTAATAGCCCTAGGTTTCTATAGTTTATTTTCTTTAGTGACAAACCTTTAGTATCTTAACAGCCTTAGGTTTCATATTAAATTTTATTGCTTTTTGACCTTTTATTTTTAATTATCAAATATTTATAGTAGTGGGCATTAGGTCATAAAAAATATATATATTTAAATTTCTATAACAACGTTTCGTTAATACATAATAACCTCTTCAGGAGATATTAAATTATAATAAAATATGAAATTTCTTACTTGACAAATTAATTTATGAAATATCTTCTTATTGTAATAGATAAAATAATAAAAAATAAGTTTCACTTAAAACAATAAAAATAAGAATATGAAAGTTATTTAGTACTTTTAATAATTTGGTTATAAATTCTATTAATGTTATTTGTA